>JAVJGG010000007.1:30915733-30981850 GCA_035590195.1 Aviceda cuculoides
TTGTGGTGGCACTGCAGGTGCCAGAAAGCAAGGGAGAAACTTTTCAAATTGGAAGGTGCCAGGTTTGCATGGTTCTCAACTCTGTGGTGGTGTAGAGGTGAGACTTCTCTGCCACCTCCATGCATTGCACCCAGCCGTACCAAGCACCATTGAGCCTTTCCTCTCCTGGGTCTGTGTTCCCAGTGACCACTTTCAGTACAGTCATCCTGGCAGTGTGGGGGTGTAGGCAGGAGAGCCCAAGCCCAGTTTTATTCTGTAAGGGACCTGCAGGGTCATGCAGCACCTCACCTGGTCTTTAATTTTTTTTCCACCAAACTTGCCAAGCCCCAGCTTTGAAGCAGGCAAACCTTTTTGCGTTGGAAAACAGAGTCTCCCAGAGTTGGGATGTCCTGATGGTTGGGAGTTATTTTCCTGCCTATGAGGAGTGGTGGCTGGAGTCTGCAGGTTTGTTCTGGTTCCAAGAAAACTAGAGAGATCATATACCTTCCTCACCTTCCCCCTTGCATGAGAGCAAACTCAACCTGCCAGGTTTTTTTGATAGACATGTAGCAGGGAAGAGTCGAGAGATCTTTTTTTTTTTTTTTAATTTAAAGCATGTGTGTTTAGCACACGCTGAGGATCAAGACAGTCTTTCAGTCCCTGTGAGATCAGCCACCCGCTGTGTTTGTTGTGATAGATTTGCCCCAGCCTGTGTGCTGGAGACTGTTTCTCACTGTTATTTTGTTAGTGTTTATCATTCAATATGGGTGCAGAAATCCTCAATCTTTTAAGACACTTGCTCGTTCCCCCTCTCCCTCCCAAATTAAACAAGGCTGAAAAGTAAGACTGTATTTAAGCAGAGGCAGCAAAGCCTTTTCCCAGTCTTAAAAATGGAAATGGCTTGCGTAAGGCAGCTGCGGTATTTTTTTTTTTAAATGCGAAGAAGCATGTTTCCTTTTCACTGTTAATTATAAAAGAAAATTCACCAAGGAGAGTCTCGTTAAACAAGTCTGGCATTGAAGGAGAGAAAGAAAGAAAAGAAAAGGACCTGCCTTCACTGTAGCTGGTTGACCCGACTCACAGCCATGACCTGAATTTAGTTTCCTTCAGATTTTCTTTTCCACATTTTTCCTCCATTTTTTTAGTCCAGTCCTGACAGCTACAGAAAGGATGGCAAAGGCCTGCATTTTGCCCCCAGGCACACCATGAAAACAACAATTTAGAAACTTAAGCATCAAGTATGGACTTATTTCACACGACACACGCTTGCAGCCCAGGGAGCCCCGGGAGCGGTGGTGGGTGCCCATTGCTGGCAGGTGCCTGCAGGGACTTTCATTTCCCAGCCTTCTCACTGCCTGTCTGCCAGGACCTTCCTCAGACTCGTCAGAGCCAAATATTTCCCCAGCCCAGTTTACCTCTTTGTAAAATGTTTAATTTGGGGGAAACGGGGATTTTTTTTCCAGACACACTAAGAGGCAATGGAGGTTGGAGCATTCGAGCAGTGCTGGGTGAGCTGCCATGGCAGAAGGCTGACCTGAAGTCACTGAAATGTCTCATGCAGAGCTTTGACTTGTGTGAGGAAAGAACTGCAGCTTTTGGTCTGAAATTGTGCCCCCAGAGAGGCTGTTCGGAGAGCTCATGAGTTTTGCTGGGGAACCAACTAAACAGTGAAGGAGCCCTCCTTGCGTGAAGGAGCCCTGGTCCTGTTGGGTTCAGGGAGCCCTGGATGCAGGGAGTTTTCCGGGACTGTTCACGCTGTCCAAAATGGACTAGCATAAAAGAATAAGCCATGCCAGCATCTCTCAGGACATCAAGCCTGTATTCTGTCACTTGTCAGTTACATTAGCTGCAGGATGATTAAGTTTCATACCAGGACTTTCACATTTTCATTTTGGCTGCAGGACGTATGCCAGAAGGCTGCTTAATATGCCACCCCTATGGTTTAAAATGCTTCATTATACCGCGGTGAGAAAGAGAAGCAGCTGCTTGAGAACGTTTCTCCGTTGCTCTATTGGATAACTGCAGCGACTAAATTCAGATAGGCCCATCATTAGCAGCTTTTTCTTGGTCCCAAGGAGCTCCCAAACTCTTGCTTATTAACACCTCCTGCCATCTGTAGGTTTTAGGAGGTCTGATAGAACCAATTCATTTTCTTGAGCCTTCTCAGAAAGGTGTCAGCTTAGCACAGACTGTGAGCACCAAATTTAGCCGAATCATTTGAATGAATGTAGTTTTACTTGAAGCTTACAGTCTTTCTGTAAATGCAAATGTAGCAGTGCTGTTGAGTCAAGTTTCAATTACATGGGGCCACATTCTCGTGTACTTACCTGTTTTGTGAGTGAACCCATTTTCTTTAATTATTATTTAACAGGATCGTTTAGCATGTTACCGGTAGTAGTACTATCAGTACAATTTGGTTTTTATCAGTAGTATTGCTATTATTTGACAAGAGTGAGTGGAAAGTAGAAGTGGGATTTATTCTTTCCACCATCCAAGCAAACAAGAGCACATCTGAGACATGAATAAAATCTGTTACAGTGCTATAGAGAGTTTTTGGTGTATATCAACACAATATTTAAATACACAGACAGAAGAAGAAAGAAGCACAAGCTGATCTGAGTAATAAGGACTGGTGCTGTTGTGACTGAAGGCTACTTAGGTCCATCATCTGGTTTGTAACCACGTAACACCCTTGTTTTATTTAGGGCAAAAGCTGCCCGGGGTGGGACAGGATGGGTGGAGTGGTGGCTGTAGCACAGATGCAGCATTTTTCAGAAACGTGTATGAGAAGCTCAAATCTGTATTTATAAGAATTCAACCCCCAAAAGACCAAAATTTTGCAGCTGCAGGTTTGATACGTCTTTAAACAAGTCACCAGTGTCGTGTGAGATTGCTAAACATCTAAGGCTGAGAGATGCTGATTCTTTTTGCTGATACGGTAGGTAGCTGGAGAGACTAAAACATAAACTGTAGGCTGAAAACAATTAATTTACAATGAATCACAAAACTGAATGTGTTTTTGCTTGGCCCAACCTGTCACGCTTGCTAGCCTGCATTTGGGTGAGGGATGCAGGAGCTCTGCTGTGATTGCTGCTCTGGGTACTGGAGCGGCATGCTGGGGTCTGCCAAGACACTCAAGAGGGGCTCTGCGCTGGCTGGATGCTGTGCTGCCAGCGGGGCCGAAACTGCTGAAGCAAAAGGCACTTTGAACATGGACTTTGTGCCTTCTTGGTAGAAGACAGAGGACACAAGTTATTTTTCATCAGAGACCTTTCTCTGCCACTTGTCCCTCTGCGTGTGCAGTCACGTCAGTGATTCAGGCTAGCGAGAAGGAGCAAAATGAAGGGCTGCACTGGGTATTTCCACGTAAGGCAGTGCACCTGTGCGCTGTGCTGACCACGTGGAGATAGCAGCTCAGAGCCCCACAGCAGCAAAGCAGAGGTTGTGCCCAAGACCATTACTGCTGGCTCTCAGCACAGGTACGGGTTGGCCCCAACACAGCAGGACCGCAGCCAGGATGCAGGCAAACACAGGGGCATGTGTCTGTGTTTTTCAGTCATTGTTGGTGCAGGTCATGGTCTCTAAAATATTTTTGTTTTCAGTGGGCCAGAGTCCCAGCGAGCCAGAGAAATTAAAGTAGAAAAAACCTTGCAATGGGGCAGGAGGTGAATCGCTGGCATAGGTCCCTAAAACATGAGTAAACTCTTTCCCCTTGGTATTTTGAATTCCAAGACAGGCTGCCTTTTCGAAAACATGCTGCAGTGAAATCTTGGTCCAGGCGCAGAGTAATTGTGAAATTCTCTGATATGCATTTGTAGTGTGCTTACACTCATGAATCTCAAAGCAGGCTACAGCTAAAGGAAAAAAAAAACCAAACCGAAAGCAGTAAACTTTTGCTCCAGGGTATCATGAAAGTGGAAAAACTTGTTGAATACACAGTGTTACAACTTTTTCTTTGGGCACTTAGGTTAGCTGGGTGGCAAATATGCAGTGGTGTTGATCATTACCGACCTCAAAGAGATAGCATTTACCTTTCCCAAGCAGAGAGGCTTGTAAAAGCAAGCTATTGTTAATGTGTACTTAATGCACAGAAACTGGAGTGCCCAGCCCATGGAGACTGTGGTAGGCTCTTGGATCACGCTGGTTTAGCGAGAAGGCGTCAAGATGCCCAGTCTCAGCATGTGAGTTGTGTGACAGGGCTGCCGGGTGCCGGGTCAGCAAGGGTGACCAGTGCCTGGGCGGTTTTGTGGTTCAGCTGCTGGCATGGGCTGTGGTGGGAGTGATGCAAAGCACTGGAGCATCTCAGGGAAAATAGTATCTTTGGAAGATCACTTTCTTCCCCCGCTCTGTTGCCCACGAGATCCTGCACATGGGTGCCAAGGGACTCTTGTATTCCCTTTACAAATGAAAGAAGAAACAGAGCAACAGAGCATCCTTGAACGAGATACTGATGTAAATGGGTTCATGTGTGGTTACGACACCTGATCATAACATGACAGAGACAGTGAGCAGATGCAAGAGGCAGATTTATTGGTGCACTTACAACAGCCACATGAAAGAAAAGTGGTAAGAATAGGTGATGAGAATACAGGGTATTCTACTATACTAGCTGTGTGATACAGAAGTTAATTTAGGAGTAGCCTGGCTTTATACTAGAACAATTTTTTTTTTTTTTTTTTGCCTCTTTATAGGCCAGCCATAAGTTAGCAAAGTTGCCATGGAGAGAAGTTGGAGCAAAATCCACAAGTAATGGAGGTAATAAGTGGTGGACAATCCAATTAAGAAAAAGAACAGGAAAAGGAATATTTTTTGAGACATCAAACAAATTTTGATTATGTGACCTTCGAGAAGAAACAATAGTCGGATCATTTATTTAATTTCTCTACCTTCATGGGTTGCTACTTTCTGTTTAAAAAAACCCTGAAACGGTATCACTGACGTGCTGACAGGCTTTCCTGTTCATCTGCAGTAACCTGGTTCTCCCTTTTGCCCCTTAATGACCATGGGCATTAACTTCTGACTGTTATTGTATTTAAATTGTTTAAAAACATATTCATATTTATGCCCTTGCTTTGCTCCGTTTGTCTGCCTGTCCAGAAGAGCTGAATGTCAATTACTGCTCGCTCCTTGTAATGCTCCTTTTCCTTCTCATGGTGTCGTGTATGCAGCCACTTCCACTGTAATCCAGATTCATCGCCTTGTTTGTCCGTGGTTTCTTTCCTTTTGGCATCTCCTTTTAACAGGTCCCCTGCGACCAAGATTTAGCAGAGTCTAGGACAGGCAACTTTCTGTGTATATATAACACTTTAATGTTATACTTGGTAATCCTTTAGTAACCTGGGCTCTTTATACCATGGTGGAAAGTGAAATACTGCTAAGCAGTTTAGTATCCCATCTAATTAGGTGAGGGGGAGGCTAAGGGCAGGATGCAGTCAGCCGAGCCCTTGCGACTGGAAGCAAAAAGAAAGACCCAGACTCCTTAGTTCAGGCGAGTTGGCGGGTCCTGCCACCTCGAGAGAGACGCACGAGGGTGGCCATGCCGAGGGTGAAGCTGTAGGCAGAGGTGGAAAGCCAGAACAAGCTGTCGCAAACATATTGCTGACAGGATAGAGATAAGCTACGTTAATGCCGTGTACTTTGTACTTCCTTGTGCCGCTCCTGCTGGTCTATTCCGATTGTTTCGGGCTGGTTCAGGACTGCAAGTGGGATGTCTGCAGGAAACGCCCGAAAAACAGCTGGGCTGTGATATTTAGTTGAGGAACGGGTGCTGGTGGTTGTACAGTGTTTGCTACATTCCTCTGTCCCATCTTCACCTCTACTACAGGTTTAGGAATGTCATCCTGCCTCTTAAATTTTGTCTGCATCAGATCCTGAAAACTCTGAAAGTAATTAGAAAGTTACTTCTAATGGTTTGTCGCTCGCAGTATTTCTCAAGGTGTTTTACGTTCTCTCCTCAAATGATTTTAGTTGGATTCAGGCCAGTTTGCCTATTCTTTTATCTTTGAAAGGGTCTGCTTTAAAGGTACTGCCTTGACTGATTTCAAGTAGAGCGATTCTGGATTTAACGAAGAAGCTATAGGTCATGGTCAATGACATGGGAATCATGACAGAATGAAAGTACTGGGAAATTTATTAGCAGATTAGTCTGGGGACTGAAGCCTCCGCTGGGAATGAAAAGCATAAAATTCTTATGTAAGTAGTGGCGAGGTTTAGTTCATGAAAATGCCATTTGATAATGATAACGTAGCCAGCCGGTGCGCAGGGCTACCTTCTCTGCTGGTGGACGCGTTGGGCAAGCTGCAAAGCATCGCATTGTAAGGAGGTAGCATCATGTCAACCCGCCTCCTAGCTACTCCAAACTGCTCCCTGTTGCAAGTTTTGAGCACTGCTGAAACACCTTTGTATTTGTCCTGACCTGCTTCCCAGTTGATTAAGAAGGAAAATGGCTGTTGGGCAGGGCTCTGTTTTAGAGAGATGGTTGAAAAGATTATGGCAAGATTGGCCCATTTTTTTCCTGGATTTGATAGTTTCCTATCAGTAAAGAGTTAGGTCCAGGTTCACTGCAGTGTTGCCATTAGCATCCTTTGTCACTTGATCGCTCAGCACTAGACAAAGATCAGATGTCCTTGAAGATTTTATTAGATACATCAAGCAGTCCTTGACATCATGTATCAAAAAGTACCGCGGGACCAGTCAGTGCAGGCAGTTGTTCTCCAAATGACCTGATTTTTCTTCACTAAGGGATTCTGGAAAATATTTCATTTGCTTCTCTACCAAAATGTCCTTTTTTATGAGCTCCATTCAGTCCCTTCTCTTCCACAGGGCATGCGAGCATTTACAGGGTTTGAAAGCAAGACATTTTATTCTGCAGTTCCATTACTGCAATGTCGCTGGTACCAGTATCCCCTTTTAATCAGACCTAGGCCACAGAATGGCATTGCTGGCTTGCTCCAATCTGTCTATACGGTTTTAGGTCTTTAGATGGGGAGGAGAAGGGTGGTAAGTGTATATTCTAATTCATTATGCTTTTCAGGCATCCCCTCAGTTTGGTTTGCTCTGGGATATTTTAAGGTTTTCCAGTATTGAAAGAGTTATGAAGCAATCCTTTCCATAAGGTGGTTGCCAAGCCCTAGCAGTAAGGGCTTATTTGTACATGACTTTCGGCTGCCCTGTTTCTAAGGTTGCACTCTGCTCCACGGGAGAGTCTTGCATGTCTTTTTTGGCAGGGAACGCTCTCAAGAAAATAAGAATGGGTTTTGTTTGTTTGTGTTTTGCAATCCACTGGCAGTTGTAGCAACATCGTTTTCTGAGGTGGTATTGCAGAAGGCTGGAAGGGAGCAACGTCTGCTGGAATGTCTTTTAGGGTGGATAGGCAGAAAAACCACACACTGCTTGCTTGCAGTCCCTGCATTTCCCATGTTTCATTTTGAATGGCTGCTTTTTTTTGACTTAAATATTTTTTGAGATCCAACAGACATTATTTCCAAGACTGTTTACAAGTTGCATTTGCAATGGTAGAGAGACCTGACCATGCCACTGTGGTGCATAGGCTTTCCTGCAGACGCAGGGGCAAAGGTAGCTTTAGTAAAGTATTCTTATTGATGTGTTACTTGTAGTGTTGTGTTGTGTTCTGTAAAGTAAATAAATATCTATCCCCAAAGCAGTGAAAAAAGCAGCACTTGTCTACATGTCTATAAATAACATTTGTGAGTTGTTTCAGGGATCTTTCTGGATCTGAAGGCCTTAAGCTGATGTACTCCTTTAAGTGTAAACTTATTAAATGTCATAACCATTGATTGATTTGATCAGATAAAGCAGATCAAACGAGTGAGGCGGTGTGGAGGTCTAGTTATTTTCATGCTAAGCCTGTATGACGTACCTCCACTAGCATCTTCGTTAACTGCTTTCAGGTGAGGCGCGGGTACAAACAGAATGACTTCAACTGGGGGAGATGTAGGTTAGTAGTCCCCAAGTTCAGTTGCAGTTGTGTTTACTAGCTCCAGGTCTTTACTGTGGAGGCCAGAGGTTTAAATTTACATTGATGAAATTAGAAGTGAAAGTACTGTAGCTTTTCTTCAGAACTGCAGTGCCCGTGACCTACATTAGGTTCAACGCTCTCTGCCGTCTCTCCACCAACTGCCTGAAAGCCCCAGCAAAGCCTGGAGAAACCCGTGGTGGGTCCAAGGGGACACTGGGACACCCTCCTTTGTCAGCTGTTATAACCCCAAGTCTTTGTATTAAGAACTAGGTACGTTGTCAGAGTGATACAGATGGATGTAGCAGAGGCTCCTGGTAGAAGAGCAGTTTCTCTGGCTACACTAACCTGCTATGAAAATTATTAACAAGGATGGGGATGGTCATCATTTTGCTGGTAAGCTCCTGTGCTTCTTCTGGGGCTAGATTCAATTCTTAGCTCTGGGGACATAAATCTTGGGAGATTTGTGCAAAAATGTTACTTATCGTCAGTGTCAGTAGCAGTGAGGTCAGATGCTGGCCCATCCCTGGGGAGGAATGGAGGCATTGTGACATTGCTTATATTTGGGATTGTAGCTTATGGGTTTTTAAGGGTTTATGATTTGTTCCATTAAGCCTATATGAGGCTTGTAAAGAACAAGGGACTTCATATACTTTAGAGATGAGTTTGCCTTTTCTATCTGAAAAAAAAAAAATCGTCCCTGTATTTTAACTTCATTTTCTCACCCTAACGCTATTGTTACATTTTCCCACTACAAAGGGAAAGCAAGAAAAAGTCGCTGCTGCTGTTTTCAACCCTAGCTGCACACTCTTTAGTCTATGGATGATACTGTGTAACACTTATATTCTACAAGCATGAGCGTGACAAACTGCTGGCCAACACATTTCAAGAAAACAAATGCAACCATCAGGGAGGTGCAGGACATGAGCCATGTTCCCCCGTGCCTCCACACTGCTGTGCCCTTGTCCCCCTCTGTGTAGCTTTAGGGCTGTCACCTCCCCTGCCAAGAGCATGACTTGGGAGTGCTTTCCTGCTCCTGGGTCTGATTGAACGCCATGTGGGGGGAGGCTCGGGTGGTCACAGCCGCTTGCTCCCCAAAGAGGATGCCCATGTAGGTTGGCCAGTGGGGAACTGAGGCTGTCTCCAGCCTGGCCTCTGGACAGACCGCAGCAAGCTGTGTGACCTGGTGATACACCACAAAAAAACAGTTACTCTGCCCTTCAGAGGTAGCTGGCCCTGCAGCTCTCCAGGGAGCAGTTCCCACTCTGACTTGAGCAATGGGGGACCTGGGCTTCAGGCTACGCCTCAGCTCAGCTGTTAGCGCTTGTGAAGCAAGGAGTGCACAGGCAAGTCCTTCTCCTCCTCCATCCTTTTCGGCCAAGTTGAGCTTCAGACAGTTCCTGCAGCAGTCCCTCCGGCAGCCTCCCCGCGCCATGTCTCCTTCCTTTCCGTGGGTTAAGGAGTTGGGCTGATGATACAGGTACTGTCAGTCAGTAATGACATGAATTGGGCAAGGGGAGCAGGACCCCAGAGAAAAGGCAGAAGTGGGGGAAGAGCAGTCCCTGGCCAGGATGTGTTCCTGAGGCCATGACTCCTCTTCCCTTGCTCCCAGCAGGGAGAGGGGTGCCTGGGGAGCTGCCCCGGCCTTGGGGGCAGCGCAGAGCTGCGTACCCCACAGTACCTGTCATGAGGAGGCTGCAACGGTCTTTTGAGAGGCAGGCTTTAGAAATCAAGGGATCAGATGACTGGTATGAGATACATCCCCGTTTACTCTCTGATAGCCTGTTATGTCAAAGACCATCATCAGTGAGTCACCTACTTGTGTGTGACTGTCGTCATTGCTGTTCTAAATATAAACGTCAAAGGATATTGAGCTGTAGAACTAAATCAGAGTGTGCTGCCATGTGTGTATCAGACAGGTCTTCCTCTTCTGCATGTCCTTCTCTCTCCGTTATTAAGGCTGGTACGGTCAATGGGAAACAGCTGCAGAAACTTAAAGCAGGGAGTACAGGTTATATTTTCATATGCAGATCTTGGCATATCCACACATTGGATCTCTTCTTGCTGATTCTGTCAAAATTATATCTGAGAAGACAGAGAGAAAGGTTTGCTTTGACAGTATTTCTGAGGTAGAAACACTGAGAGACTGAGAAGCGTTTTCACACCCTTTTTTATACATACAGAATGTGTGATTTTTAAATAAGCACCAGAGAGGAAGTAACTTTGCCAAGGCTACCAGCCACTGCTTGTGAGCCGTGGACATGGGTATGCTGTGTGATTTACACTGGTTCAGGTTAAAGCACTTTAGTCAGACTCTCAAGTTAGGAGTTTCAACTATAAACACAAGTGGTGGTTGTTTTCTGTTGAAAGCTGGGAGAAATGGGTAAGAAAAGTCCCTTTGCTTTCACCTTACCAAGCATCCTTTTTTTTATTCCCCCCCGGCCCCCCCCAGTAAAATCTATTCTTCTAAGTCAGTAAATTGGTGATGAAGAAGGCCAAAAGAAAAACATTGGGAGCCTGAAATTGCCTGTTTACTTGCCAGAAGCACTCTGCTCTGGCAACTGCAGTGTTTTGTTTTTTTTACCTGTTGTGCTCTCTTTACAGCATATGAAGAAGTGGTAATGAATTTAAGAATGAGCTCTGCCTGTGCAAAGGAAATACATCTTGATAAAAAAAGTTTTTAAAGCCCTGTAGAATGTAAATAGAGGGGGCTAACACTGCTTCACTTTACTACTCCCCTACTGAATGCTGTTATGAGGATAATCCTGTATTACATGATAGAGGGTAGTTAAAAGATCTATGAGGAGGTTGTCCTTTCTGCATTTCTATAAGGATTTTCTTTAATGATTAAAGAAAATACTATGGAAATATTAAATTTTATAGCACATATCTATATCTGTTTCGATTTACTCATTAACATCAGAGAACTCTACAATAAAATGACTAAGGCTGCTATTTTCAGGGGAAAAATGATAACAGCGCATCTGGGCTGAAACCACCTCCTGCAATATTCGGGGCTATTTCGCTTTGAATCAGAGAGGCCGGGATGTCTTGCGCTGTTGTGCGTGAGGCTCACCCTCAGGCTTTGGCCCCTTATTTTAGAATACTGTGGTAATTCTTATACTTTTAGTATTTCATAAATAACATTTCTGGGGGAGTCAGGATTTCTTACTCCTTAGCCATATGTTTACTGTTGCTTTCTACTTTGGATTATTTGCTGCCTCTTTCCGTGTTGGGTTGTCCTGCCTGAGGCTGGATGGCTGATCTCTCCCTGTCACTCCTAGGTGCCTGAGTGGGCTTTCCCGGGTGGGACTCCCCGGCTGTTCCTGGTGCGGTGGATTGCCTCTGTCTTCCTTTATCAGCCCCAGTTTCTGCCTCCCTCTTCTCAGTTATACTTCTTTTCCTTTTCTTCTTTCCTGTCTCCATTCCTCTGCCATAGGGCAGACCTAATAAAGGATTTCAGCTTCTAAAAAGCACGAGTGCCCAAACCTTCATCCATCCTCGATAAAACACATCACCTGCCTATGGTTTACATAGTGCAGAGGGACAAGCAGAACCTATGGGCTGCGGTCCAGGGGATGATAATACCACCAATCCCTGTTGTAGGATTTTTGCAGGAGGGTGACCAAAGCTCTGTTCAGCGTTGATAGCCTGAGCCCATTGGTGTGCCTGTGGGTGCAAGAAGCATCCTTCCAGGGGCTTCAGCAGAGAAAGGACTTCAAGCCTCCTTCCCTTCCATGCTGTCCCAGCTTCACGTCCATCTCTTGGCCGCCAGCTCCCCTCATTTGCTGCCATGCTTACCATTCATCCTTCCTCTTCTGTTTCTCCCATCGTGTCAGCTGCTTCTGCCTGTCCCCTTGCCTCGTGATACGGCCACCTCTGTGCTAGCATCCTGGAAGACCTGCCTTACATCTTCAGCCTGTAGCCCCAAATTCTTGCCTCCCTTTCTTGTAGTAACCCCCAGCCCAAGCAGAGCGTTTTATAGGTTCTCCAGAAAATTCCCCTCCCTCCCTCCCTTTTTGGGGGAAAGAGCTGGCAACTTTTGACGGGGAAACATGGAGTTGTATTCGGTAGAGATAGTACTTAGTCCCTGAAGTCTGAAAATGTAGGAAGGTGGGAGACAACTGTGAGAAACAGAAATGCCAGAAAAATATGGAGGATTTGGCAGCCCTGTCTTTATGTCTACTGTGTTACCCTGCAGAACAGGATTGAAGACAAACACATGAATGTGCTAACGTTGAAGTTATTGGATGTGAGTCTGCTACTGAATTACTTTGGGGGATTTTTTTTATTTTTGTAGTTTCAAGGTTAATTTTTTTGTCATCATTCTGCTCTATTTAGTTTCTCTTCAGATAACAGTAATGAGAAGTTACAGTGCTTCAGAACAACTCCAAACATCTGTCTTTAAAAATGCTCATTTGATATTAACCTCCTTTGGCTAAAACCATATCAGATATAATTGAATGCTGTCAGATTGCCATTACTTTGTGTCACCAGCCCAGGAACCAGATTGTAGTCATGAACCTTTCAGGAAAATCCATCATAAAAACAGTGGTAGGAAGCTGGTTAATACCAGTCTAATGCAGTTAAACAGATTATCTTCAGAGCACATTCCTCTGCAACCCCTTTATAACTATATCACCTGGACTACCCAGTCCTTTTAACCATGATTATGCTCCAAAGAGGGGAAAATTCCAAGTCCTTTGGATGCAAAAAGTTATCAAAAGTTGTCAGCGGGTGTCAAAACAGAGAGGTGATTCAAAATCAGCCTAGTCATTATTCAGTATGGTGCTTAGCTCTGATAGGAGATAATACTACTGCATCTCTCCTTGTCTGAAACTGCTTACAGCTGCTCTCTGCAGTTCACATCATGCCTGCAGTCAAATCTTCTTGTGTCTGCCACTGCCAATACAAAGCTGTATAGTGTGGGAATACCGTTTACCATCATTGCAAATAATGCTAAACTCGTTACAAAGCTGTTAAAAGTGACCTAAAATTTATCTGTTGTTCTAATTAGTATAATGTAACTGTTGACCTCAATAGACTTGACTGAACTTACAAAAAATAGTCTTAGTAGTAAGAAACAAGACGAAATGTTACTTGGTGTAAATATATGGAGTATCTTGCCCAGGAAGAAGGGAGTCAAACAGAGCACAGACCTGAGCTGCTAACTCATTCAGACTGGTCTTTTCTTCTTGAACTGGAACTGAAGTCGAACCATTACTTTGAAGTCTTGTCTGTATTTGATCCAGAACTGAACTGCTTCCTGCCCACCTGCCTTCCTGCAAACTATCTCTAGCTACTGCTCTTAAATCCTCACCTCCTCCCGTGCCAGCCCGCGGAGCCCGTGTCCTGTTGGCAGCTGCGTGGCAGTACCGCGTCGCAGCTTTTTTCCGCTGGACCAAGGTGCCATCCTGCCTTGCTGGAGACGTCACCCTGCACTGCTCTCAGTTGCTGTGGAGCTCCCTGCGTGGACCAGTGCAAGACAGACCTTTCCTGCCTCTGGTGCGAGGGACTCCCACTGCAGTGCCCTACGGCGGGGGGTTTCCACCTCCCTCGTGGCGTGGGGCTGCAGGGTCCCTCCTGTGGGGCCCCTGCGCATGACCTGGCTTGAGCGGCCCCGCGTGCGGATGCGTATCGCCATACCTCGTTGTGTGTGTTGCTGTGTGTCCGCACCGAGCGCTGTAAGCCCAGGCTTTCGTGGGATGGAAGGGGCAGAAGCGGATGGGAACACGGTCCGGCCTCACACTGGGAGTCTGCTCCTGTCTTATAACCTATAAATCTTATCTTAACAGTTAGGTGGTTCAGTATGAGCAAGTTTGAGGTGGTTCATCACTACCCAAACTGGTTAACAAATATTTACTGACCTCCAGCCAAGCTAAACAGCAATCATGCTATCAAATGTGGTAATTCTGCCCCTTCCCTGACTGTAAAATTCAAGACCATAGAAGGGAAAATGAATGCTTTTTTTCTTTATCGTGCGATGAATAAGAGTTGAGGCTTTGTGGTTTTCAAAACCCGGTTGTGATAAACATTGCCATGGCAATTAGACTGTCTCAATGTGCAAGGTGAGAGGGTGCTGGCTCTGTGGTCACCCTGGGGCTTGTTGCCGGTGCGGATGCTAAAGCTCACCTAGGGGATCACAGGCACTGGCTCCACCCTTCTCAGTGCAGAGCACCAGTCGGATTTTCATGCAATTACCTGTGTTTTGCAACACAGAGCTATAAACATGTCAACAGAAACAGAGGAGTTTCTAGCGGGCAGAAAATGGTGCGCTGCTGCACGCATACTGATATGCCTCTGTCTCTTTGGACTTCGCTTTTACTTGGCTTGCAAACTCATATAAAACTCATTTACCTCCAGTGAAGGCTGCGTGTGCTTTCTTTGTACTTCCAATCAGATGTGCTACTACAGCTTTTCTTAGTTTTCATGGACCTCATGGGAAGACCCTTGTCCATCAAGGAGCTTGTGATCCACGTAGCAGTTGCCCTGTGCCGGCGCAGACACGCGCTGTGCTGTGCCGTACTGTGCTGCACCTATTGCTTGGCCTTCAGGACCGTGCTGTGCTGTACATATCCCTTGCCAAGGGGTACCCTCAGCTGGCTAATCATAATTAGAAGAGCCTGGAGGTGGCACCTACTTGGCACCAGTAGTGACACCACGAGCACATCCTTGTCTTTATCTTGAGGTGAAGCAACTTAGTTTCGTATAAACATCCAATTGAAAATCCTGTAAAAACTCTAAAGACCACAAGGGGAAGTCTGGGCAGCATGCTGCACCCTGATCACAGGTCTGTCTGATGCTGCATCGTCTCGGGGTTCCAGCGTCAGAAGGAATGTAAGATCTTGTAGCTTGCTGCTGCCTTTTCTGGGATATTAATGAAGTAGTTACCTTTCTTGTGAGTGTGTGTCTTTCTTTTTTGGGGTCCAAAAAGGACCAACACCTCTTGGTGCAAAGTCATAGTCCACTGATATTTGTGAATATAATTATAGATTTTGTAGAGAAAAATCTGTTCCTAAATATATGCCCATCCAGTTAGACCACCATTAATGCTGTACATCATTAAGTCTTAGTCAGTGTAATATTGTGCTGTGTGGGAAGGAATCCAGGCTGAATCTATTTTTGACCTCTAATGGTTGATGTACAATGAGTTATAGAGTTCAAATGTTTGCTGATTATTGCTGCCTGGACTACTATCAGGCAGTTTTAAAAATAAAACTTGCGGTTCTGAAAGTACCACTGAAGTTCCTTAACACAGCCCTGCTTGACCTTTCAGCAAATTCACTGGATTTCCTGAACTGGTATTCACAGGCAGGGCTTGTGCAGCAGGACGATGCCATGCTGCTTAATGGGGTCGCTGCTTAATGGGGCTATTGACCTCTCCTCGCTGGTTCTCCGCTTTTCATGAGGTTCTTCATGTTGTATTGCAGTGCTCAAGTTTAAGTGTCTTCTTGGAGGAAACAATGGGAAACGAAATTGCCAGGTAGCAAGGAGCCTGCGGGAAACAAAAATTGATATGAAAAAGATAAATGAGCCACAAAACGTGATCAGCTGGTTCAAGTATCAACCGTGTTGTGCTTGCAGAAAAGTGTCTGGGCTCTGCTTCTGTTCTTCACAGAAGTTCAGTCTTCAGAAACTGGGGAAGAATGGGAGCCAAATTTGGCTGTCCTTTTTCAGAACTTGCCCAGCGTCAGCTTTGCCTGCACCTGGACCTGGCCCTATGTGCAGGCATGTAGGTTCATACACTAACGATGATCTCAACCGGGCTGCAGGAGCGTCTTCAAAAGAGTTTCCTTTCAAGGAGACAAGCCCTTGGCAGTTATGTCCAGACACGACTCTGCTGTGTATCTAATAGTAATTAAATACTTGACAGGTGTTCTTTGGTTTTGTTTTGCAGGAAGAAATCCTTCCTATTTTCAGCTCTGTATGCTGCCTTTATATTTGGTGGTCGGCACCTAATGAACAAACGAGCAAAATTTGAACTGAGGAAACCACTAGTGCTCTGGTCCCTGAGCCTTGCCGTCTTCAGGTAGGCATTTCTTCACACCAACTGCCTTTGACAGTAGTCCATGAAGAGGGTTTGGGGTTCTTCACATACAACAGCACTGCTAACGTGACAACAGACTCACCCAGAAATGGCATTTCTTTAGTTCTGCTATTCAGAGTTATGTCCTGATCCACTCCTCACCATTGAAATGGTCCCCTCTGACTTGCCAGATCATTCGGCGTTTGAAGAGGAGAGAAATCAATAACCTTCTTGAAGAACAAAGGCGAAAATAAAGTGAGGACATGAGAAAAAGCACTTATCATTGCAATAAATTTACCATGGAATATACAAATGGAAATAAACACCTTAAGATGTTAGTCTGGTTCTCACTTACTAGTTAGTATTAACATTTATATGGCTGCATATATGGAATATTTAGTAAAGACTCTCATCTCCATTACAGTGAGGTAAACCTAAAAGTCACTGCTTAGATGACAGGTAAATCAGGCCACTGTAATTGAAACCAGTATCCGGCTTCTGGTTATTCCATCGCAAAGAGATTGTGAATATAGCAAAAGGGTGGCTCAACAGGGAAAGGCTATTTTTTAGTGATGCACATCTCTCTAGCTGTGTGTTGATTCTGTATCATCAAGTATGGGGAAAGTCAGGTTCAGATTCTTGATAGTTGCTGAAGTCAGGAGTAAAACTGACTAACCTGAATTCCACTTTATCTGTTTAATGTGCTAATTTTTAATGAGGCTGAAGATAAACAAACAAATGAACAAATGCTTATAAAAATAACCCTTACAAACACACAAATTTTTGGTACAATTTACTAATAACAGTACACAGAAGACCTGAAGATTATCCTTTATTTCAGTGCTTATTGGGAGTGTAAGTTATAGTTCACTCAACAGCATAGAATTTGCAAACCATTAACAAGCATTGATACCTGTTTCTTTTTCTAATATCAATATAATAATTACTGATTTTTTAGTTCACAAGTACATAAAACATGTTTGCTTACTGAGCAGCTGTGAATGGTGCATGATTTTTCACAGGATGGGACTAGTTTGAGCAGAGTTTCTACAGAGTAAAATAAAGCAGGAATGGAGAAGTTTGCTTTCTTTTGTGGCTTTTGCTTTTTTTTGCCCAAAATTGTTCTATCGCATTGACACTTCTAGAACTCTGGCAGGTAAAAATAAATTCTATTTCTAAGTTGTCTCATCCAGCTAGGACATGCTAACAGAGGAACTTTATGTTGGCTTGATTTTAATAATTCATTGATAACTTAAAAAAAAAAATCCTAGTGCACACAAAACTTTGAGCAGTCTGGATAACTTTGAGAGCAAGTTCTAACAGTGTGAAAATTTATAATTTTCATCTGTTTGCATTTGGTGCTGTACTGCTAGCTGTGTGTCTAACATAGTTCTGCTGTTAGGGTCCTGTAAGCAGTTGTCATCATTTATTTGAGAAACAGCTGAATTTCAGCAGCTGTCGAAGTGGGTTCCTAGATAGCATGTCATTTGTGGATCAGTTGGTAAAGTGATTTGTAGCAAGCAGGATCCCAAAATGCATATTCCAATTACACTTTCTTATTGAATGTAGATGCTAGAAACTAGCTGACTTACGCAAAGCATTTGTAGTTTAATTCCCAGTCAGAGGGGGGGAAGCATGATTTCAGAACTGTCCTTTGCAGGAAGTGTCTAGGATGAATTTTAAAATCACATTATTTTGAGATGGGTCTGTGGCTGGCATTCACAGTGTGGGGCTTTTAAGCAATTTCACTAATTAAATTTCCTCCCCAAATCATAAGCAATGCACTGATCAACAAATAGCAAGAATATACACTACACTGTGAAAGTGCTGTCTAGATGGACTTTAAAATCAACACGATCGTTACTTGCTAATTGGAGTTTCCCATCATAATCGTATGAAATAGCTAATGCGTGGCCAGCATGAGCTGCTGAGTGATGCCTGGTGAAATCTAAAATGTGGACTTCGTGTTTTTGAAGGTACAAGTTGCCAGGCTGAACCTGCCACAGACACCACCTCTTGCTGTGCCCCACGGTGCAGGCACTTGAGGTGAGCTCTACTTGTGCAGATAAGAAGCAGTGGCCAGAAGGGCGCAGTTTGAGAGGGATTCACCGCTGCAGGGTTTGCTTTCTCCATCAGTTCAAACAGCAGTGGTCAGGGACAAGTGTTCCCCGCGCACTGCAGAACTCACCCTTTCCTCTGCACGTCGGGAAATGAGGCAGCAGGACTGAGAGGGGAGGGGTGAACAGGAGTGTGAGATGTTTGGACTACACGGAAGCACTGAGCATTTAAGCTGCTGGATTTGCTACTGGGGACCAGTTGATTATGAAAATTGTATGTCTGTGCTCAGAAAGCTTCGCTCTTGTGAGGCACTGAGGAGTATGCAGAAGAGTGAAGTAGGGAAGGGGAAAAATGACCCAAAATGTTTGCAGTAAGACAGAGCATGAAACCTCTGTAGCTTCCATAGTAACATGCAATCCCATACAAAACCAACCCAAACACAAACCCCCTTGACTTCTTGCCTGGAAAACAGAGGAAATGCAGAATATTCATTAAAACTTGAGATGAAGACTTCTTGTGTTAATTGGAACGTGCATTTCCTGGTGTTTCACCACCACTGTCCTCTCTAGGGCCATTGGTCATTCCCAGCCTTATTGACTCTCTTAGCAAGCTGCATTAGACTTTGAATGCTGTAAACTTTCCAAGTAACTTGGATTATTTTTTTTTTTTCTGGCTCCTCACATAACTAGGTGGTTCATTTTCATAAGCTTGGCCTGAAAGACATTTCTGCTTCCTCTGAAGATCAATTCAGATAGATTTAGATGCCAATGTTCTGCCTGTAGACTTACTATGGATCCAGGAAAATGCTCCTTAACTTTAAAAATACTTCCTCTTTGGCTTTCTGGGATGCTAAAATGCTATGCCTTTTACAGTAGCTTGCAGAAATTCTAAGCAATGTATTTGTCTGCTGTGAGTGGTTGTACTGAGGAAGAAAAGCCTGTCTGGAGAGCCCTCAGTATTCTGCCTCAAGGTCAGTATGAGGCTTTTTTCCAGACTCGTTGTTTATCTCCCTTCTAGCTCTCCTACCATTTTATCTGCTTCAAATATCCGCAGAAATAGTAACACTTAGCAGAGGCTGGAAAGATGTGTTTGGGGCTTAAAAAAAAAGGAAATTGTCTGCCAGGCAATGACATGGTCCTTCTTCAGAATGTATCCCGTATGCCTTGCTCTTGCCAAGATCATTTAAATGTGGTAGCAGCTACAGTAGGAAACTGGCCATGCTTATAAATAAACAAAACAACTACACCACCCTACTGAGCTTGCTGAGCATTCAGGAGCTCGGTCAAGAGTGAGTTTTGTGTCAACACTGGCAGCCAGCAGGATTTCTGAGGCAGAAAAGCAGCTTTATTTCCCTTTGGAAGCATCGACTAGTTTTGAACATTTTGTCTCTGGAATAAGGTTACCACTTCTCAGTGAAAGCTTCTGTAGGAGCAATGACAGTACATCTTGCTTTTCACTTGGAAACCACTGTGAAAACATGGTCTTCTGAAATCTTTTGCTGAGAAATTAGTTCAGGATATTTTTCTTGGGTTATTGGGTTGGGTTTTTTTCTTCCTAGTAGTTTTGTTGACTTGTTTCAAGCACTGAAGATTTATTGGTGTCTGAAATGTTTTCAGTCTTTTGTTTTGTTTTGTTTTCCACACTTCAATTAAGTGGTTTTACCCAGCCTGGTTATGTACTGAGGTGCTGGAGGAGCAGCTCTGTGCTGCTTCATGTCAGCAGGAACCCACTGTTAGGAAGCTGACACAAAAGTTCATTTTTCAGTCTGTAAGACCCCAAGGAAACTGTTGCTGATTCACCCACACATCAAAGTGACAGTCAGCCCTGTATTTCTGAATCTTTCCTGGGGTTAAAAATCTGCAAAAACACATTGAATCTGAGTTGCCAGTTTTATACTGATGCCACTTTGAACATAAAGTTAGGTCATTCATTGAATTTTTTCTTGGAGTATATCAAAAGTGTCATGCTGGCATCTCTAGGAGTCAGCAAAGCTGAGACCAGGACTCTCACAGAAGGATACAAAGTCATTAATTCATGTTTTCATTACATCTCAGCAGGATTTTTGTAGTTCCTTTTATAGGCTGTAGTGTCTGTGTATGGGTAGCATCGCTATCAAGGAGCTTAAACACAAGGCAGCAGCATGGCACTGTTTTCACTTTCTCTCCATCCTTAAGGGGCTGCCAACAGAAGTCTCAGGGTCAAAGCACTAACTAATAATAATAAAAGGTTGTCTTCCCTAGGGAATATTGTCACGTCAGTACGGGAGACGAAGAAGCTAAAACGTCCAATGTGATGCAGTCATTTGTAGGCAGAGGCTAAGCCTAACCATGACCGGTGCAGTGAAAGGAGGGATTTGTCTCTCTCTAGCCAAACCACACAACCATAATGCTATTACCATCACCTGAGATCACTTAGATTCTAATCCAAATTCAGCTATGCTTTGTAGCAGTGGTAGAAATCAATTGATGTCAATACAAGGTTTCCAAACGTCTTTCTTCCTGGGAAACAGTTTCTCTCAAAGTAAAAGAAATGGTATCAAAGGTAGCTGAAAAAGGTCACTAGCTGCTTGCCACAAAGCTATTTGGAGCCTCAAAAGCCAAGTATCCCAACAGCAACAGGTCTTATATTTGAAAGACAAAACCAGAAAGGCTCACTGGAAGAAGGTGACTCACTTTGCTTTTATGAAACTGGTGTAATTGATTTATTACTGCAAGCACAGCAGCATTTTATAGAAGGGTTTGCACTTGTTCTGCAGAGAGCTCCTGACAAGGCAGTCCGAAACACACCTTTATGTGAGGAACTCAGTCCTGAGCTGAAATGAATGGAAAAGACTAAGCATAAGTCTAAAGAAAGGATTTCGATTGCTTAGATTTGTGACTCTGAAATGCATTCTAGTTATCATGCTTATAAGTAGGAAAATTGATGAAAAATGGTTCAAATTTACATCCTATCTCAAGAGCTGCCATTCACAGATACTTGCCCTGGAGATTAAAACACAACTTAATTTCATATGTTGCTGAGCAACCCATCAAAATCTTAAAATACTCCAAAATTTTATAAAGGTCCTGACAGTACATTCAAAGAGAAAATGAATTACTGAAAAGAGCAATATTTGCCAAATAACATTAAAATTAATAAGCAGCATTTAAGGTGAAGTAATAATCTTCGCTCTTAGAAATTTAAAAGCAAGTGAATTCCATTTGAAACATTCCCTATATTTGTAAAGCATTAATGCATATTCTTAGTAGGACATTTCTCAGAACCCAAATTAGTAAAATGCTTAATATATACCTGCTTAACAATTTATTTCTATAGGACCATGTACATCTTTAAGTACTTATCTGATTTTCTTATATAACAGATACTGAAAACATCTTTTTAATTACCACTTTGGAGCAAAAGTTGAAAGTTGGGTGAACAGTAGGGATTCAAAATGATTGGAGAGAAGACAAAAATCCCTTCGATGAGACTTTACAGTTTAAGAAGAAAAATTTTTTTGTGTGTAAGCTGAACTGTAATCCCTATAGGGAAATACAAACAGTGCTATGTAGGGTGAATTCATACATTGCAACACAAATGCTAGCTGGCATTAAAAAAACAGTGTAGAGGTGATAAAAATATATAGACTAAGAACAATAAAGTACTGTCAAGAAGATGTATCTCCAATATGTACCTTATTTATTCCAAGTAGGAAGAGTATCCCACGACAGGTATCTTTATTCCCAGAATTGTAATTGATGCCATGTGACAAAATGCTGCGCCCATCCTCTTATGAAATCTCACTTCTTCATTCACTCTGCTGTTACTGCTGTGGACTCCGTTGTGTCCATCAAAGTCATTTTGAATGTAAATGAGTTTTACTGTTTTTACCTAACCAGGCCTAATTAAAAGTAAGCCAAGGATTCACTGTGAGACCTGGCTGATGCTATTGTACAAGAGATATGGATAGGAATGGCTAAAAATTCCTACTAAAATCTCTTTTTTCAGTGCTAAGCTGGGCTTCCTTTCTTTAAAAACTCCTTTTTCTCTGACTGTTTGTTTGCTTGTCTTTATTGCTGGAAAACCGAACATCTTAGTGAAGTGAATTCAATACATTATTTGGAAAGCAGCTGTTGCGCTTGTTTTGCCCCTATTCCCTCCACACTCTCAAAACCAATGAGAGTGTTCACACTCAGTTTTTCACCTTGAATTATACCTTTCTCATGAGATCACCCTGTCCCAGCCCATGGAAGCCCTCGCAGGCCACCACTCAGCATGAATGTTGTACTCAAAGCAGAGCCCGCTGGGAGTGACACTTCCTCGCCATTTTAAATGGGGAGCAGACTGAAAAGTGTATTTGAGGAATAAAGAACATCTGTCTGGTGGCTTAAGAAGGGAACTGTACTAGAGAGAAAATAGATAATTCATTCAAATGAAATCAAACCTCCCAGCTGTCTCCCTAGGGCAGCACTTCTGCATTTTACTCAGCCTTGGTACTTGGTTCATGTGCCTGGTATCACGTCCTCCTCCGTGCAGAAATCATCTCCATGTAGTTTCTTCTGAGTAAGTCCCCCACAGCTTGTGCTGGTTGGAGACAGTGGGAATAAAACACTGAGAGGTGTTAACTTGCATGACCTATCAAATCCAACATTGCGTCTGTGGACGAGCATGTTAATAAACACTGCCAAACCCAGCAGCGTTCACAGGCAGGGTTGCATACGGGTGTCGAGCCGTGGTTAAGCGAAGTCACCCTTTTGCGACGAGTTTAACTTCTTCTGAACAAATGTTCATCCTCATGCCTCTACCATTCAACATCTTCCGTAGGTTGCTGAATAAATAAAATATATTTATTATTTACCAACTGCAGGCAAATCCTTGAGATCTGAATTTCTTTAGATGCTTGCAGGAGTACTGCCCCGGGGAGGACAGAGTGAAAAAGGAAGATCAATGGCTCCAGGCCTGTAATTGCCATTAAATTTATGGATCTGAGCAGCTCATTACAGCTGTATTAAAACTTCTGGCTTCTTTAAGCCTTCTTTATTCTGTCAAATGCTAGTCTTTTTCTGTAACTTAGATTTTGCTTACTTTGTTATCTGCCTGTTTTACAGCTTTAGTGATGGCTAACTCCATTGGTTAGATTGATTCTCTGCTAAATCTTGTACTTTATTACTTTTTGGCTTTATTTGCCTAGGATAATTTCAAACTCCTGAATACATACATTTCAATGCTCTACATGACAGTTACTCTAACAACTTGATACATTTGATCCTGTAAGTATCTTTAATTTATCCTGCAGAGATAGATATGCTACTTTTTTCGAGTTATCATTTAAATCACTGCAATATTACGGTTATTCTGAAATTTTCTTGAGATAATGTTGGATGCTGAGAATAATTTCAGTGATGACACAGGAACAAGTGCAAAAACCCCTAAAGCATTCATTAAGGATTGCTTAAGAGTTACACTGTGCTTATGAATCCTTATGGGCTACTTTAGAAATCCTGAGATGTATTCCTTAATTCCTAAGAGATTTTGCACCAAACACAGGGCTTAATTTGAAAATTGATTTTTTTTTTTCTTTTTAGTAATTTAGCCAGAGTCCAAACTTGCTGAAATAAATGTCTAAGAACTAGGAAATGTTTTTGACAGAAGAACATCTCACCAAGTATACAGCCTTCACAGGGTGCCAGAGATCTTCAGCTGCAACAGAAGTCCAATTATTATTTAGTGATAGAAGAGTGGGTTATTGCTCGAGAAATAACAGCTTTCATCAAGAAATATTGTTCCTGAAAGTTCCTACCCTCCATGTGCCAGATAATCAGGGAGCAGAGTCAGGTAATAGCACATCGAGGAGGGCAAGACCGGGTGATAGGTAATTACTATTGATTAGCTTGTAACTGACTCTTTGGATGTCAGATGAGATGCAGGGATGTGTAGACAGAGCTGAGAAATTATTTTTCATTCATTGAAGGAAAACAGTTACATGTTTTTCAATGGTGTATGGTTACACAGGTGTCCCTGTAAGCAATCTATGCTGTTCTCTCATGTTCCTAGGGTAATGATTGAGTGCAACTGCCCTTCAGCCTGACCATTGCTCCTTGTTTATCTCTGCCAAAACCAATGGGCCTTGTATAGCCACTGAGTGCTCTGTGTAAGACTCTCCTTGCAAGTATAACCCTTCTTACCTCTACCAATCATCTTCCCCTCTGTTGCAAAGACTACTTGTAGGACTCTAGCCCTGGCATTTGTTCTTCTGCTATGCTTTGTAAGCGGTGCAGGTTCTTCCACCAGCTCACGGAGCTTCGCTTTATTGATCATTTTCGTACTCTGCTCCTCAGGATTGTCTGAATATAGCTAATCCCAATCATAAAGAAGGCAGGTCTGGGGGATCAAATTGCATTTCCTGGAGAGGGAATTCAGGCTCCGTGAGGGGGGACTGAAAAGCGGTAGCTGTGGTAGATTGATTTTTCTCCACACATATAAATAAGGCTTCTGAGTAGAAGTTGCAGCAATTGGCAGAAGTGTTGAGCTCACCACTTTAGCAGGGGTGAATCAGATGGATTTTACTCTGCTGTGGTGTTAATGTGATTAAAGTCTCCAGATGACAGTGTCCATTGATCCGGAGCCCTGCAGAGATGTCACTGTTTGGGTATGCTTAATGAGGTCCCTGGAGAGGGAAGGAAATAAGTTGAGCCTGGATTTCTTTCCAGTTTTGTCAATAAAAAGGACAGAGAAATGGTTTGGGGAGCCAGGTGAGTTGTGACTAGGAAATCTGCTGACAAGAGGGAAGGGCTGAAGGGCGTGCCCCCACGTAGAGTGATTTATTGCCAAGGAGAAAAAAAAGGACTGATGCGAGGAGCACGGTATCTGCCCTCACTTGAAAACCACAGAGCGAGCTGTCACTTTAATATACCCCATTTCCCTCCCCAAAATTTATCACATGGGAAACTAATAACCACCCAGGCATGTATGCATATGCTTATGGATATATAAACCTTCACAAATGATATATTATTTCTTAGAGCCATGTAAAATATTTGCACAATTTTTAAATCATTCTGAGCTGGCCTGGCTTCAGGTTTTGGTCCCAACTGAAAGCTCAAAATGATTTGCATTGAAAAACTTACTAGAGAGACGTCTGGATCAGATATAGTAGAAAGGTCTGAAAAGCAGGGCTTTGTGTGTTTGGTTCAGTGATGGGGGTCTTTTTTAGAGATGGAAGGGGAATTCTCTCAATTTTACTTTGGGATTTTGATAGGACTGAACCCAAACCTCAAAGTATTCGTGAACTTATGCAAAGGAAAGTCTTCTGCCAAAAAGAGTGATGAAAACTGCAAAGATCAGCACAACTTTTGCTCACACACGGTATGGAGAGATAGAGCACCCCATTATAAAACACTTCCAGTACTGCTGACCACCAGGTTTCAGGGTCAGCGAGCTCCACACTGAAAAAAGCATATGTTATTCCTCATCTCTCCTTTCTCTTACCTTTGTTTTTTAACAATACTGTGGCTTGGACTCCACCCTAAATGAGACTCCATCACCTTCAAGGAGGGCAAGGGAGGACTCTCTGGGTGAGCTGCAAGACACTTCTGTTCTCCTTCCTGGTCAGGAGATGGGCAGGGGGACAGGCTGAGGAGCAGCTGGGCAGCAAGATGTTAGAAGGAAGGTTTTGCTGTTGGGGTTTGTTAAATTCTCTGAAGGAACCATGTTTGAAACAAGATCCAGCAGAGAGATACAAACCACAGTCTTAAATGCCTTTTCAATGACTTCCCAGAGCAGAGGAGCTGCTCAGAGCATGGTGCCACATTTCGAACTCTGTAGTGCCAAGCCTGGCTGGAAAGACTCCTGCCTCCCCCGGTCTCCAGTTCCCTGCTGTGACTGAGAGCAATGAAATTACGTCATTAAAAAAAAGAAGTGGAGGAGAGACTATTTTAGCTGCATCATTCACCAGTCTAGTTAAACAGCACGGCCATGCAACCAGCCAAATCAGCACAACCGGGCAGGCAGCGGGGAAGTGGAGGCAGCAGCCTGCCTGCGGAGTGGGTGGTGGAGTAGCTCCAGCGCGGGGGGACCAGCGGAGCTCACTGTGGGATGCGCGGATACAGGAGCTCAAAGGGGAGGAGAGCCAGAGAGTGCCCGTCACTAGTTGTCGCATACACTTCATCAAAGAAAATGAACGTTTTCAAATAACGCGTTCCCTCAGCTGGAGAGGTAAAATTGCAAGTGGGAACAAAAGCATTAGTCATTTCAAGCTTTTAGGGAGTTTGGGAAGCTAAAACCATTTCTTAGACTAAAAACATTTGTGAAAACTGTGCACTTAATTACAGTAGTTTAGTCATTTTGAAGAATATAGACACCTTACGGCCTTTCAGACACATGGGCTGAAGAGAATGAGTTCTGTGTTCTTTTTAAAGAATGAGATTAACGTAAGTGCTCTTAAATGACTTTCTGTTAATTTTTGAAAATGTGCTTTTAAAGGCGTTCAGTTATATAGGAAAAGGGTATATCATGGGACCAAGGTGCTTTTTCCATAATTTTCTCATTCCCACCCATTGTAAGAGAATAAGTAATGGTCCCAGATAATTTTATCAATAGGCTAGGCCTTGGAGGACACAGGCACAAGGGAGTTACTGTGCTTTCAATTACCTGCTAGCAACTGAATAGTGTTAACTGAGCATGTGGTTGTCTAAACACAGTTACAAAGGGATAAAATACGGTAGCACAAACCTCCTTCTCTGATTTTACAGTTTTACACTAAAATTGCTATAGACAGAATAAGCATGTAAATAGTTCATCATAGTTCATCAGCACCAGAGAAGACTCGGTAACACGTTCTCACATCTGTGCCTAAAGTTAGTTTTGTTAAAGGAAAATATGGGAAAATGATAGACAGTGTGATTTTTTTCCCAGTGAAATGCAAACAATATGGGTCAGAAGGGAGTACAATTTAGGTGCACAGTAACATCATGCTAGTCCTAAATCCCAAACATACAAGCATTGCATACAAGCATTCCATGCAAACAAGCATTGCAGTCCTCTGCAAGACTGAGTTTGAAATAATGAGATTTTTTTCATTTTACAGTGAGAGTTTAGGGTTCTGTTTTTGTCCATGGTTGACTCACTGGTTAGGTCTTCAGGCTCTTGCTTCATACACTTGGGTAGATAGAAGTGTTTTAAAGTGAACTTCCCACAGAATCAGTTCCTGCTGAATGGGATTAAAACCTGCATTTTTGTAGTTTTATCAACTGAGGGCATTAGTAAAGGAAAACGGGAGTTTTTAAGAATGTCGGCATTGGATTTTCCACCTCACTAGTGTGGTTTTTGTACCTGTCATGTCGCAAGGAATTAGGCACCCCCCACTGTGGATTCTGATCCATACCTGATTTTCTTCTGGAGTTCACTGGTGCGAGTAAGGGGATCAGCAGGGAGCATTAATACAAAACAACTACAATAGTTAGAACAACTGCAAAAATTCCACAAGGGAGAAGAATCCAAATATTTTCTCCTATGGCAAGGTCAGCTGCTGGGGTCTGGTCCTATGCAAATTCAAGGGGTGGGACACTGGGGAGGAGATAGAAGCAGGGATGCTCTTAAAACTCACTCCGTAGGTTCACATTCTCTGTGGCTTGTGTCCAGCTGTGTCAGGCCAAATCCACCCTGGTATTTGCCTAATATGTCAAAGGAAAACAGGGAAAGCAAGACTCTGACTGAGTCTGTGGAAGGCACGTCTTGTTCTTATCTGGTCTTCTGACTAGGTCAGGAAGTTTTCAGCTGTTCGCGTTTCTAGGACAGCACAGCTTTGTAAACTTGCACTGTATCTCACTGCACATCACTCTGTATTTTTAGGTCTTGAAAGTACGCTGCCAAAATATCAGATGCGCAGACAATGAAAATGTGGTGTTAAGAGGTGTAACAGCTTTTATGTCTTTAAAGGTATAGGTGTACCTTGGGTAATTAAGATGGAAGGTTTGGGACTTGAAGGTTTATAGAGTAACTTTAAAAAGTGAAAAGAAAATCTATAGTAGGTCAAAGGACTCTGAAGAAAATTCCTCCTACTGGAGTGTGTTTACTGTTAATTCAATAATACTGTTTTCGCTGCTACGGAGTGAGGTCAGACCTCTTTCTGCTTACATCAAACGGACCTCATGGTAGGGCACTGAACCACAACTCATGACATTGCACATTTCTCATCCTGCCTCAGACACAGATTTTTGACAGGACACTTAACTTTCAGTTTGCCTCACCTCTCTGCCTTTGAAATGGGTCTTATGCTTATCTAGCTACCTTATGAGGCTGTCACAAGAGTAAGGGCCATTAAGGACTGTGAAATATTCACAAATACAATGCTAAGGGTCTTGGAGATGCCAACACGGACAGAAGAAGTCTGAAGGAAGTTAAGGTCTGAACCTGAAGAGACCCCAACTTAGAAACAGCTTTGTACTTAGCAGTTCTTCACACAGGGTTGTCTGAGCTAAAGCGGTTGCTGGCCTGAATATTGTTGAGGTGTTGGTAATTCTGGGACAGCCCAAGCTGGAGGTGGTAGGTCACTTGGTTGTTGGAAGGCAGACAAGACCAAAATTTTGGTATGACAACAGGAAGGTCTGCTCTGTGGAGAGAATGGAGATGTCCTTTTCATCACGAGTGGATTCGATGAGGAGACGGGATCTTCCAGGGAGGTACCTGGATCAGTTCTGGGAGGTAAAACAGGGAGGTGCTTCACAAGTGTTTTGTAAGAACAGTCTTTCTGCAGGATCGGGTCTCCCTCTCTCCACCACTAACTTTGGTGTTGCTTGAAAGCACTTCAGGAATGTTGAAGGATGATGAAACAAAAGCCTAATTACATTAATTTGCTTTGCCATTTCGTATAAAAATAACAGTTGGGCTAAGTTCATCAGCTTTAATTTGAACAAGTGTCTCTAGGATTTCAAGGTAACTCACTATTAAGAAGTCTTCTCTTTTAAATGCTTGTAAAATGCCTCATAAATGTTACATTTTGAGTTAAGAGAGACAAATCCGTAGTCAGTACTATTCTTTTTCAAACTTTTTTATCACTTAGTTTAATACTGTATCGCTGTGTATCCTTCACTGACCAAGAGACTGATTAATTTAATTTGGAAAATGTAACCCTCAGTTCCATAAACCTAGCAAAATATTTTTAATAACCAGGTGCAGACTTACAAAGCTGGTTCTTCTAGTCATTTATTAATATATATGAATATTTCATATAGGCTGTCCTTGTGTCGTCACATTTACTATTTAGGATGTTGGCTGCCAGATCCTTTTCTAGGCTGCTTTTCTGTGATATTAGAGGACATGTCATATTGCACTGACTTAGCCACAGTTCTCATTAACTCCTTGAGATCAAAATAAGAGCCATTAATTCCAGGTAGGTTACCGAACAACAGCCAAATGGTATCTTTCAGTCATTGCCCACATTTCATTTGTACTTAATGATTTTAGTGTATGTTTCTCATTGTGCAGTAAAAATACTGATTTTGCAAAGATGAGCCTAAAGCAACCTTATAGTTTCTACACCTGTTTAAATACAAGATCCACAATTTTATGGAACTGCGTTTGAATACAGTCAAGGCAAACTAAGACAGGAGTCACATCTGAGATAACATTTAGGTAGTCTGACAACCTTTTAGTGAACCTATCTATTAAAATTGCCATAGGCTTAATTAATTCCTCCTCTCTTTTGGAGAATTTATTCCATCTGGAACATCCAACTTTTTTTTTAATATTGCACCATCACGTATTGCATATTGCCCAGTGGAGGTTGTGCTGCTCCTCCCTTCCTCCTGCAAAGCTGGCCAGATGTGGATGAATGTGCACATCACTGGAAAAAAACATGAAAAGAGTTAAGAGGTGATTCATTTTTAAAAAAAAGAGGGTGAGGAACAGCTGCAATGAAATCTAGCCAGTCCACAAACACCTAGGAGCAGCTTGGGTGTCAGAAAGCAGAGCAAAGTGATTGGAAATTCTGGTGGGTTGTGCTGCTCCTTTGCTGTGTTCCTGCACACGTCCACCCCCCCAGAAAAGGGGGCCCACAGGATCCATGTTCACTCTCTGTGAACATGTGCCCATGGACTCCTAAGTTTGAGGAAACTTAACTAGCCAGGAAACATAATTCTCACTTGCCCTTTGCTTCCATATGCTGGAAGGTTGGTATGTGATGGCAGGTCTCGCCAGTCCTCTCCCCATGGTGGAATGAATGCTGTTTCTGTTGGGCAGGCTCTTGGGAAGGCTACTCTCATGGTTTTAATTCTTCTCCCAGCCTTGAAACAGTCTGGCATGTCTACCCACAAAACAATTTCTGAACAATAGGCTTTAAATAAGCACCCAGGCATCAGTAGAAGTCAGTAGGCTGTTGGCCTGGTTTGTGGTCAGCACAAACTAGACCCTAATATCCTTTCCTCATTTGACACTACCCAGATAAACACTTTAACCTGGACATTCTCTTTCATTTTGGCTCAACTATAAAAAGAAAATACCCTTACTACAGCCACATCCTAGGAGAAATGGAAAAAATGCAGTTTCATATTTTTTTACAGATTATGAGGGCAGACTCCCATAAACCTCCTGATTTAGCTACTAAAATTTTGTTTGATGGTCTTCTCTTTTTGATGCAAAGGTTAGCAATTTCCCAGAGTACTCTGCTCCTGCAGGACCTGAAGTCGCTGCAAAATGTAAGGACAGATTTTAGGTTGAGAGCAGGCCAACAGTTCATTAAATCTTCCATCTTTCCCACCGGTTTGATAGTATAATCACCACAGCACTAGCAAAGCAGCAAGCACACTGTGATCTGACTACCTCACCTGTCTACACGGATAATAGTTTAGGTATATCTTCTTATAATACAGCTGTATGTATAGCATGCAGTTGCCATACAAATGCATGTTCCCAGAACTCCTGCCCTGTTTGCTAAGAAGGAGGACCTATCCTTGTGTGCTTCCTCCCTGGAAAGGGCCATTTCCCAGCGCTGGTCTGCCAACTTTATCTGAAGTCACCTAGGAAAAAATAATTCTCTGGCAAGATTGGAAAGAACCCTTCCCTCTGCTGGTTTGCAAGGCAAGCGGCCTCTTCGGTGCTTGCCCCCTCCAGAGGTGCCTCTGGGTCTTTTGAGTCAGCCAAAACTACTGTTCCTTTTCACATGGCCAAAGCGGGGTTTTGTGGGAGACAGATAGAAATCTCCTACAAAACAGTTTTGTTTCTGGTAACAAAATCCATCAGTTTCTAAAGCAAGCTGTCACCTAGCCCTGCCTCTGCTGTGTCATCTGCTTGGCGCATATCGTTGGTGGACTGGTACTCTGGGACCATGTTTCACGAGACTGCAGAAGGTAAGAGCGATTTGAAAGAAGCTCGCCCTTACCAGGTGGAGAAGAAAAGCTGTATAAATACTTCCAAAGAACTGGAAAACAAACCTACCAGTCGTGTTACAAACTTATTTTTCGTAATTAATCAAGAGCACGGCGAGCAAATGGCTGAAAGATGTGAGACGTTCCTTCACATGGAGATGCACTCGCCTTGGTCTATGCTGCTTGATAATACCAGGAGTTTCTGAGTTTCTTTACTGATTTGGGGATAACAGCCCTGTTGGAGAGTTCAGAGCTGTCTGATGAAGGTGGCTTCACCTGCATTTCTTTTCAAGAAACTTAGTTCAGAGAGTTGTTTCTCTTACAGATGTTTTCTCTGTGCATTTTCCCAGTATCAGTTCGTATTTTACACGTTTTCTGTTGCTTGGCTAAGCACAGGGATACTCTGTTGCCCTTTTATAGGAACCGCGTTCTCCAGGCGTGCTGTCAGACCACGCTGCCGCTCTGACCTGTCAGTCCGCGGGGTTGCTGTGCATCCCGTGCTCCTGTGCCACAGCACTAGCAGCACAACTTATTCCTCTTTTCTGAGGACCGTGCATTTTAAATTGGAAGGGCACAGAAAGGCCATTCCATTGTGTTAAGAGACCAGCTCTTCAGCAGCAGAAGGGAAACTTGATATGACCACTGAAATACTCCTGCTGAGCAGAACAGAAGGGTGAACACGGTTTGATTTGTCATGGAAGAAGGTGTAAGAAGCTCTGCGTTCTTCACCTGCTGACCTTTAAACATTTCTTTTGAATTCAGAGTGCTTCCTCTGTAAATATTTTGCATGCTGAAATTAAAAAAAACCAAAAAAACCCAACAAACCAAAACACCAAAAAACCAGCTTCCTTTTTTTGTCACCCTTATGGTACAAGCAGGCTGCAGTCTGAGGGCCGTGACTCCACATGTACGGTGATCTCGGCTGCTCTCCCAGGACCACCGTCTGTTCGATGTGGCGTTCGCAGAGGAGGACCACACACTCTCCGCCATCTCCCTGTGCTCTCGGGGCACAGACTCACCTGCTGGGACTCCTGTGAGTCGCCACGTAAGCAGGTTGGGGCAGAATGGAGATTTCTTCTCTCCTCCAGCCAGGCCCCAGACTGGGAGCTGGAGCTGGAGCTGGACCCGTGGGAGCTCTGGCTATGTGCCCAGTGGGCTCGCTGCTGGACTAGCCCAACACACCCACGGCAGAGGATAGTCCGGCACCTTGGAGACTGGTTAAACCAGCTGGGCACTTGTGGTTTGGGCCGTGTTGAACAGCCCGTGGGCCTGGGTGAGGAGGGCTCTGCTTGAAGTCCCTACCAGCCCTTCAGTTTGCACAGCACAGCTGGGTCGTGCTGTCCAGGGGCTCCCTGCTGCTCTCTGCTGGTGCTGTGTGTGCAGGATGGCGTGCTTTGGAAAGTAAAGATACTCCACTTCTGACATGTAGCTTGTAGCCAACATATTTTACATTCACCTTAGCCGTAGTCAAGACTTTTATCCCCTTCAGTGCCATCTTCACCTAGTTCAGCAGATAGTTTGCATCGTGTGTTTGGTTAGTTTAAGGGGTTTTTTAAGGCTTAAACCGGAGCAGAGAACTTCCACTCTGTGATTATCACATCACTAAAATCCTTTAGGAAATCTTGCTGTATTCTGTGCTGAACTTTTAATTTATTTTTCTTTAATGTGGAAGTCACATTTGCTGCTCAATTCTGCAGTGCTGATCCTGCACCGGGATGTCCAGAGGTGCCAGGAGCCAAGTGCAGGGATGGGTCTGCATAGAAAGCCGCTCTAGCAAAAATGGGCAGTGTCCTCCTCACTGCGAGAAGGAGCTGAGCCTGCTACAGTGGCAGCTGGGGTTGAACTGAAGTCTTGACGTACCTGCTGCCCTCTCAGGCTTTTGAGAAACAAGTACTTCACTCCCTCCTGGTAAGCAGGCTGGAGGGAACAGAAAGCAGTAATAGGCTTCGGCCACTAATGCCTGCTTTGTTTTCCCATCAGCTAGCTCCCCAGCCCTCAGTTTCACTCCTTCTTAATGCTGCACCTAATACATGCATGGAATGTGTTTTGAGGCCCTCATTTGAAAACAAGTTTGTGAGGGAAAAGTTTTAGTTTTTATTTTACTCACAGATATATTTCGATCATATTATGGACAGTAAAATATCAATTGGGCATTCGTTAGTCTACCAGAGAAGTCACTGCCTGAAGGGAGGAGAATGTAGGACATTTTGAGTCTGAATAGATGAGAAAGCTGCATTAGCCAGTACAGTTTGTTTCTGATCAGTCTCTCTAGTTGCAAAAGGCTGTAATTGTACAGTAATTCACTGCCACCTTATTTCTAAAATCCCTGCAGATGATTCCCACCAGACAGACTGCTTTGGTAAGCAGTTCATTTCAATACCTCACAAAAGCTACAGCAGAGAGCAGGGTGAGGACAAAATGAAGCAGAAGTGATTTACTGAGCAAGCAATGTCATCACTCTGCTGCTCATCATGTCTTTGCAAGACAGAAATTTGTTGGTTGATCTTACCTCACAGAACAAACAAGATGAAGTGGCAGTGGCACAAAAAGCAGTGCTGGCTCTCTGGGTCCCAGGCACATTTGCAGGCGTGCATTAGATCTTGTTCTGTCTCCGGTGGCATGTGCTTGTTGGCAAGGTAGTGTTCTGGCATGCAGCATGTCTCATAAACAGCTACCTGCTCATGGCATCTATTTAGGTAATCGAATCAGTTACTTCCAGTTTGACATCCTCTTTATTTATAAAGACTTCCCTTGTGAATTATGCAAAAATGTAACTTGTTTTTTACTGATAAAAAATTCAGATTAGTCTGACTCACACCATGTAGAGCAGTAGCTGGAGTCACTTCTTCTAGAGTCATGGAACTAGAGGAAGCCACCATGCTGTGAAATTACAGAAAAGTGTGTGACTGTGATTGAGTGTGTGTGCACATGCACTCCAAGGAGAGCTCTGCAGTAGTTGCTAAACAGAAAGACAGGAAGAATTACATTATAATCTCAAGGACAGCAAAGTGAAACTCTGTAATCCCCACAGGGCAAATACTCTTTGGCTTTGTTATCAGTCCAGATTAAATCCCTGGGTGTCCATACTCAATCACTTTCAGTTAAGTCAGTGTTTGCCTGTTGCTCAAACAAGCACTCTTCTCATCTGAGTTTGTGTTCATGGCGCAGAATTCTCTTTGGTTTTAAAACTTTAATAATAAATGATATTTTAAAAAAGCAGTACGGCTTCTGCACAAGGACTTTTTGTTGGGAACTCCCAAGAACTGCATATTGCTTGCAGATGTTTAATTTCATAATTTAAAATTTCCTTTTTTTCCTCCATTTTAATGTCAGTACTGGGGTATTTGCTAATGGGAGAACCAGTGTAGCATTAGATATTCTGCCTGATCTTCCTCCACCCAGTTTTGCCACCACCCAAAACATAGAGGCAAGCAGCAGCCTGCCCTGGCTGGCTTGAGGAGTTCACTGCCTCAGGAAGTGATCAGATCACATCTCCGTCAAGATCTCCTGTCTTCTTGGGAATGAGAAATGCTACTCCCGAGAAAAAAAAGGGCATGTGTTAAATGCCAGAGAGAAGACACAATGCGTTGCACCTCATTTGAAAATTCATTCTGCAGGCTTTGGCGCTCTCTGCCAAGTTAAAAGGACCAATCCCTGAAAGACGTGAGAAAAGCATAATGAGAGAGCATTTCTGGGAGGGAAAAACCCTACACAGAGAGGATGCACTATGGTCTGCATAGGTGCCAAGAATACTGCACTATCTCTTCTGCATGCAGAGGTGGATGAACAAACGTGAGAGACTGCAATAGCTATCTTGCCTAAGCCTGGGAATATGTGCATTGCTTTGGGCAGTATTAATGGGAAACCCAGACTCAGCTAAACTCCACAGCAGGATGGGGTTTTTTTGCACATAGCACAAGAGGACTTATCTGGCAGTAAAGCCCACGAGCAAACACCACCGTACAAATAGCAGATAATAATAGTAGCTTCTTCAGTGCTCACTGTTGTCTGAATTTCCTGATGGCATAGGGAAACCTCAGGCATCAAAATGTAATGGTGCAGGAGCCAGGACGTAACACTTCTCCCCAGCTGTGACCTGGCTGTGGAGCCCCACCTGTGATGCCACTGACAGAGCCAGAAGAGCACCAGGCAGCGTGGTACTCCACTTGGTTGCAGAGTGCGTGCAGTGGACAGGGGAGAGCAGCAGGTGGGTTTGGGTATATCAATGCTGCAGATTTGGAAATCTGAATACTTCATGCAAAAAACCTAAAAACTTAGGTCAACAGTTTTTATGCTCGTCAAGCTTACTTGAACCTTCTAGTCTGACCAAGTGACATAAGAACTGCCATAGAGCTCAACTTTTGAGGCTGCCTTGATGATTTTAAAACACAAAGAATACTGACTTCACAAGACAAGGACAAGTAAGAGAGAATCTATAACTTCAGATGAAGTGTTCCTTATTTCACACGCTTTGCCTAAATGGTAGCTTGCATTGTCCACATGTGTCTACACATCAATTTTAGGTCGCTTGGTTTGCTTGCAGCCATGCGATAGTCATGAAGGACCAAGGCAGAGCAGGAATCAGAGGATTCATGAGTAGGACAAGGTCACAAAGAAGTTAGAGAGGAGCTAAGATGGAGCAGGGTAGAGGCACAGGGACATATGATGTAGGCATAAAGTAAGATATACTCAACCCCAAAGGCGATTGGGTCTTTCTTTGCTCCATTTTTCTGAAAGCTGCTTGTTTCACCCAGTATTCATCACAGCTTTTGAAGGGCCAACAAGCTACAATGGTAGATAATGGGCAAGCATGTTCTTGCTGTAAAACAGTGAGGCAATTCCTTCTGCAGAGCTCCTCACTGCTGAGACAGAAGCCTTTGTTCCTTACATCAAGTGGATGTCTTGTTATCTGAACCTATCCCCTTTGTAACTGCACTAATTAATACCATTGCAAATCTCTGGATGTCTCTCATTTACAGAACACTGTTACCTTGCATCTCACTTTGAGGAGGTGAGGGTGACTGCTGTATATGACTCAATTCAACTAGTTGATTCCTTTGTTAGCAATGACCTGTTAAGAGATGAAGTATGAAGTCAGCACGTGCACCAAAATATCAGCCCTGACTGAGAACCCCCATCAAAATCTGTGCGCCCTAGCTGGGTTTGTCAGTGCTCAGAGCTCCTGTGGGGTAACAAACATAGCGAGATAAGAGGAAACCCCGAGGAAGTCGGAAGAGGGAAATGGTCCCGATTATGTTGATGACAGCTCTTTATGAAGTTGATTCTTGGAATCTCCCAGCTGTCAGCATCAAAAGTCTGCATGTTGTTTTCAGCTGAAGTAGATGTCTCCCACTGCTCCTGAAAACTGGAAGATCATTCCTGTAGTAATGAAATAAAAAACATTGATGTTACCATTCCAGACTTTCACCAGGGGATACGACTGCAGTCCAGTTTAGAAATCTGAGTTCTGAATAACTTCCTAGAATCCAGCAGAGTTGCTCCAGCTTTAAAGCTGTCTCCAAGTTATTATTTCAGCACATTTATGGCCTTTTTCTCATAATGATTTGAAGTGATGGCATGTAGATTTCAACTGTCCACTCAACTTTCTTCATTTTCTTTTTTTGTTTTAAAGTATATTCGGTGCTGTTCGAACTGGTGCTTATATGCTGTACATTTTGATGACCAAAGGCCTGAAGCAGTCAGTGTGTGACCAGAGTTTTTACATTGGACCTGTCAGCAAATTCTGGGCATATGCATTTGTGCTAAGCAAAGCACCCGAACTAGGTGAGTACCCTCTCTCCGTTTCTCTCATTATGCATAGTTAGAGCAGAAATGTCTGTGCAGGAAGCACAAGAAGGGTCTCGGTGCTGTTGAAATACGTTTTAGTCTTAGAAAAACTGAGTAAACAAAACCAGTCCCAAACTTTGCATGTTCTAGTCTCTAGAGATTAAGTTCAGCTTGGCTGAAGTTAGAGAAATGTGCAGTTGAATAAGACCATTCCCAGCCCAGGAATAAACTGCAGTGGTTATACACAGCAGGGCAGTCAAGAGGCTAGAGGAATCTGGTCCATACCTTTTCCTTAGCTATTCGTAGGCAAATACGAGTAGCGTAATCAGCAGTCACTCACCCCACGGGTACAGAACTGAAGGGTGGGCTACAGCAGCTGTGTCAGCAAGAAGCTTTGAGTCAGGTTCTGCCTCATTCTGCAGCATTCATCCTTAAATACACGTGTAGGCGTACAATTATGAACAGTAAAGTGCTTCCCCCCTAAACATTGAAAGCTGTGGCTGGCTGCTTCCTTCAAATAGAAACCAGTTTCCCATAATATCCCTAGCTTTTCCAGTCCTGATTCTTATAAATTCCTGTCTCTCCAGCAGTTTTTTTGGTAAGGATACTTATGATATACATGCCAAAGCCAACTTAATAGCCAGTCTGCATGTGTTCTTGTCCCGTGGCTTATTAGTGTAAGAAAGGATTGTTTTAATGGGAAGGAGGAGGCAGCGATTTAGCAGCCCTCTAGCTTTCATTTCAGAGGATGCCCTTACTAAACCTCAAAGGTCTGCAGTGCTTACTGTGTTCAGGTGTACAGCAAAAATAAGTCTTTACCTTTCAGCAGAGAATTTGATTCAGCAAATTACAGGACAGCAATTCATCAGCATAAAAATTGGAAAGAAACAGACACCAGTTGCCTTGCTGTGTCAGAATCCCTTGGTTTCCTGCTGCTTAAATTACTGCAAACCCATGAAAATTTAGTTGTTAAAACTGGAAAAAAACAGTTAGAACTGCACAGCAACAATAAATTGAACATATGATTACTTATTAAAATGTGAGTCAACATCTTGCAGCTAATGAAGCAAACAGTAGTATTATGGCTTGTTACAGACCTTGTGCAGACAGTGCAGTTTTGGTTCCACCCATCACTAAGATTCATGATTTGGATTTCCTGGGATACATATACATAGAAATAAGTAAGTCCCCAGATTCCAAACTCAAGGACCTTTTTGGAAACTGTGTCTATAACAACAGAAAACAAGTAGCATGCATATGTACATATATGTAATCGAGATGCTCAGTGCAATTGTGAGAAGCAGAAGGAAGAAAAAAGCAGGAAAGAGGGATAAAATTTACTTTTCTACAATAGCAACATGTTTTTGCAGAAAAGGATGTGCATTTCAACATAAACCAAATTTCTTTCTAGAACCATTTTTTTTCTGGCAATTACATGCCTTTCAGTATTGCAGGTTGCATATGCAATAGCTTTTTTGCACAGTAGCTCAAAAGGCTCTACTGAGTTTAACTAAGTTAAGTTTGCAGGTAGGCATTTGAATCGGAGAACACCATGCTGCTTCTTCTTCAGGTTTTCTGCTCTCTGTCGAGCTGCATTTCGCGTTTCTCTTCTAGTCACGATATATAATGGACAGTCTCACAGTCGGAGGTGATACATGTACATCCACCCACCCCACGTCAGACTTTCACAGATTATGTTTGCAGCAAAGGGCTACCAAGTATACCTATGGAGTTTTCAGACAAGGCTCTTCCACACAGGAAAATGTGGATATGTTGGTTTTCCAAAGATTGCATAGAGATTAGGAGCCAAGCTGGCTCTCAGATCTAGAGCCGAGTTGGTTTTTCATGCTCCAAAATAGTGTCTACTCCAGTAACAGCAAAGGAAAGAGAGCACTGCAGTAACTATGGAATTTTTAAATATGTTTCTCATTTCCTTTGCTCCCCGCCTTTTTTTTTTTTTTTTTTTGTTACAGGTGATACAATATTCATTATTCTTAGGAAACAGAAGCTCATCTTCTTACACTGGTACCATCACATTACTGTGTTACTGTATTCTTGGTATTCCTACAAGGACATGGTGGCTGGCGGTGGCTGGTTCATGACCATGAACTATGGAGTACACGCCGTTATGTACTCTTACTATGCCTTGCGGGCTGCTGGCTTCAGAGTCTCACGCAAGTTTGCCATGTTCATCACCTTGTCGCAGATCACTCAGATGTTGATCGGTTGTGTGATCAATTACCTGGTCTTCTCCTGGATGCAGCAGGGCCAGTGCCATTCCCACGTGCAGAACATCATCTGGTCCTCTCTCATGTACCTCAGCTACTTTGTGCTCTTCTGCCATTTTTTCTTTGAGGCCTATATCGGCAAAACCAGAAAAGAAAGGAAGGTTGACTAGTGGTAGAAACAAGAAGCCATAGCTCAGGGTCATCAAGAAAAACAAAATTAAAAGAAAAGAAAATGGCACAAGGAAACACATATATGTATGGTGCAGCTAAAACTTGGCAGCTTAGGGTAAGTTAGCTTGGTTTAAACCAGTAAGTTTATGATCCTATCATGGTGAGGACTCACTGAATTCTACTCTATCTCAAAGGACTGCTGATGAAAGACAACTTCCTTCTTGTACCTGTCTGCTCTAGAAAAGAAAGGAGAAAAGAAAGAAGAGAAAAAAGAAAAGAAAAAAGGAAAGAAAAAAGAGAAGAAAAGACAGAAGAAAAGAAAAGAGAAAAGGAATAATGTTGAGGGAAAAAAGAAGTTTATTAAATAAGCAGTGTGTTTCCCCAGGGTGGAGGAGAGACTTTTATTTAAAAAAAAAAAAGTTTCTAAATCCGTTCTAATAAATTTTCAGCAGTAAACTTGAACAAAACCAAACAGAGAGGTTACAAATAACCTGTCTATGATAACAGTAAGATTGCAAAATTAAAATCTTTTCCACAGAAGGTTGATACCTTTAGCCAAAATGAAATTCAAAGGGATGTTTCCTGCATGGAAAGCTGCTGAACTCCACGCTGTGGTCATGAATGGAAAAGAGAAGAGATTGATTTCTCCACTATGTACTCTGCCAGGAGAGCAGATCTGGGATGCAGAGTCGCCTCTCTCAGAAGGCAGAAAGGAGCAGTACTTTTACAAGAGTTTAATGTGAAAAGATGCACTGTTGCAATACATGTCTCAGAGAGTGCATTTTCCAAGTGCATTTTTCAGTTAAAGGCAAGGAATTTCTGCAGCAGGCTAAGTCATAGAGGGTTAAATCAATCAATGTTTCTTAAATTACCAGGGGCTAATAGCAGAGGGATGTTCAGGAAGGAGAGGGAGACAACTCCCCTCACGTGATTTTTAGGAATTATCTGTTAATCTCAGTTTAACCTGCAGCAACACTGAATGAAATGGGGGAAATTGGAAGAAATCCTAGTTAGCGAGAAGAGAGTGATCTATCTGCCCACTGTTCAGAGAACAAAGCCCTGTGGTACAATATGGATTCTGTATTTTTGTGGACACAAGAATACCTGCCTGGGTGGGAAGAGGTGGCAGGACTGCGCGACATTGGGTAACACTGTGCTTCTGCATCTGCCTCCTGGGCAGTGCAAAGATGTTCAAAGTGCCCTCCTCTGGTCATGTGGAGATACTACTACAAAACATACTTGGAATAGGTTTTTCTTGAGATTTGTATAGAAAAAATTAGTCTAAACGGAGTAATTTTGCTGCAGCAGCTTAACTCTAAAGTCCAGAGAGAATTATCCTTCATTAAATCGATATCCCTCTCTCTGCAGAATCTGTACTGTAACATCAGACTGACCACTTAAGAAGACACTCTTTCTTCTCTGAAGTCAGCTGCAGATATAAGGAGAAACGTATTTCACTCTGAACCTTAGAGAGTTAGTTGAGAACAGCCATATTCTTTCAAAGACAAGTAGATTGCATTATCTGTGATATTCCAGTCCTTACAAAGCCAAATAAAATGTGTAAAAGTTCCTAGTATTTCAAAGACGCAAGTATGTAAACTTGATGTTAAATGTGTTAATGTAGTATTCTAAATTGTATCAGTTAGGTAGTTTAACTAAACAATTAGAAGAACTAGATCAACAAAATAGGGACTGCTGTTCTGCATAGGATATACACACACCTATAACTACACCCATATACACATTCTGTGAATTGTCAACAAGAAAAAAAAGCCCAGTGGCAGAGAATCACGTTTCCTGGCTAATGCAAAAGATTGTCCTTATCTTTCTTGCTTTAATTTGAGATTGTACAGTACAAAGGGTTCTTTTTTTTTAAATTATGATTTTTAGCTTTAATTGTGCTGTCATTCATGGAACAGAGCTGCTTTAGTATCCTGTTAAGAGATGACAAGGGCTTTCGGTGTCTCATTATATACGAAAGAAAAACAAATAAAGTTACATTCCATGTTATGTGAATGGTCTTACAAATCAAAAAGCCTTTGCAGGCTAAAATCATAATTCTAACAAGCAGAAAATGAGTTTACATTTGTGTTATTTAAGTTATTGATGTGCTGACATTATTTTATGGTACACAACAAATAGCAAAATGTGATATGCAGTAATGAAGCTATGATATTCATTAATAGGACTACTGTATACGTGGAAATATTAGACAAAACCAATTAAATGTGTAAACCATTTTGTTATACAGCTTGGGAGCAGATAATTATAATGCTGAATAAGCCTTTTTCCTCATGTTTAATTTTGCCCTGGCTAACAAGCAGGTTAAGAAGACTGGTTAAGAGTGGAAAAGGCAAAATTAAAGCATTAGTAGAAGCCCACCATTGTGCCATTTAGACCCTCAGTCCCATGTATCTTAGGTCTCTCAAATAAAGCAAGAGAGGGTAGAAGTGGTCCGGCGTCTGGAGCTGAAGCTGGAGCAGAAGTCTTGCACCTTGTGAAGTCAGTGGAGGCTTTGCTCTGCTTTGAACAGAGCTGGTGTGTCCGACTGCTTTTTATCTGAGCAGCGGGGAAGGAACCACACACATCTCCTCCTAATTTGAGGCTTATGGCTAATGACTTTAAAAGGCCCCATAAACTTTATCAATAAGAAGCGACACCACAGCAAGGCAAGCAAGGGCTCCGCAGCTTAAGTTTAACACGGGCAGAAAACAGAGTGCGTTGCAAACAACCTGCCGTGTTTCATACACTATTTTCCTTAATTGCGTAAGAGGAAAAAAACCCCACCTGTGCATGCTGGATGGCAATGCTGGCAATGCCGACACTGACTTCAGCAGAGCAAGAATTTCACCCGCTCTTATTTCGCCCGAATTTCATCCAAAGCCCTCGTGGGTACCGCTGCACCATGCCCAGCGCCTGCTCCCCGAGGTGCCCACCGCCCCACCAGCCGGGGCCGGGCAGGTGAGGGCCACCTTCCTCACTGCCTGGCAAGCGGCTCCCCTGCAGAAACCGGCCTGAGCGACCTCCTCAAAACGCGGTGCAGGTGTACCCCGGGGTGCAGGGGGAACTCCGCGCCGAATTCCATGGCCGTCCTGGTGGGAGATAAGGCTGCCGGCAAGCATAGGCGTAGGGAAGGGGCTGCAAGATCAGGCACGCCAGGGACAGTGGTAAATTAGGGTACATTTATCGTCATGCTGGAAATTAGCTGTCACACTGCCATTTGCTTCAGGAGGTGACACATCACACGTGCATTTACACAGGTCCTGTGGCCCTACTGTAGCATTGGGCCTTTCCTATGAGGTTTGCCACTGGAGTCAAATGTGGTAATTGGCATTAAAGAAATTGAGGATAAGACCAAAACCAACTTACACTGTTTTTCTTACTTTTTTTTTCTTCCTAAAACACGCATGCATGATATTTAGACATCACATTTAACCCACTGACTATGCGCTTAAACACTGAGCCAGTCAACCCTAATGTAATGACACCTCAACAATACTCCAGCTGTTCCAATGTACAAGCCACAAGATATTAACACAGCTAATTGGGTCCTGTTTATTTCCCCTGGTTTGAGCCTTGGGGTCACACTTTCAAATTTTTCTGTCCGCTACCAGAACCCTTTTTTCCTATTTTTAAATAAAGCTGTAATTCTGTTGCATTCACACACGCCATGGAGAACTCAAACTTTATATAAATTACCAAGCATTATGGGACCTGTGACAACCACAACAGATGCTGGAAATGCTGTTACAGGATTCACTAAAGTCAGGAGAGTTACATGGTGATAAGGTCAGTCTGCCAGGGTCAAAGTCTGTGTTTTATGTTTTGATGCATTAGTTCAATGTACTGAAATAAAACCAGAAGGGTTAGTATGGATTTACACTTAGGCAGCTGTGAGCAGAATTTGGCTTTTCCTGAACACAACTTCTCTGTAGTGAATGCTTTAAGAAAAATATTTTCAGCTAGTTAGTGGAAGAACAAAAACCTGGGTATTTCTGCAGCCTCTTTAAATTGTGCCTGTGATGGGAAGGAAACCCCTCATGCTTACAGACCTTCTGTAACTCGCAGTCACAAATTATTTATGTCTGGGCTCACTGATAACACCCAACTAAAAGCAGCTGGCTTTAAAAGAGACCTCTCACCAGAATCTCACAGTATACCAATACAAGCTTTTACTTACAAGATAAGGGCCAAAGTGTGCAAAAGGAGTCACTCAAAAGAGCCAAGCTGGGTAATAGGAATAAAGTATTGAGCACAAGTTGCAGGAGAGATAAGGAGGGAGAAGACCTATTCCACATCCCAGGAGAAAGTATTTCCAGGCTGAACGCTCCCTCCTTCCTGAGATGAGGAAAGGCAGAGCAGGAGGAGGGTGGGCTGCAAAGCACCAGGCGCCCGGGATGGGGTGGCTGGTAGAATAAGGCTTGCGTGAAGGGGTCCCTCCTGTGGAAATTAATTAAGCAGTGGCTCCCTGAGTACAAGCATAGGTCTGTGGATTTGTTTGGAGGAACATCTGTGGTCTAACAACTTGTGACCTTCATGGCCTCGGTGTATTTCATTTTTCTCTCCTGAAAGTAAAAACCTGGGACAACATATTAGTTAAGAGCAATGGTACCTCAGGAATCAGTAGTTGGGTGGTTTTCAGGCAACAAACATAAGACGCCAATTATTGTGACCATGAAAGAGCAGCCTTTGTAAGCAGTGCCAGATATTACGTATTAGTGCAGTAGTGTCTCTAGCAGTTGTATTCTATCCTGTACTTCAGAACCAGTAACAGAAGTATAACATGTTTTTATACAAATCATAAATGCAGACTTACCTTAAGTAATAAAAATGGCTTTGATCAATGAAGAAATCAAAGCAAATTGCAGACCGTACCGCATATGTTCAGGACGTGGTCCAATGCCTACTGAAAGTGAGATTGTTGGTGAGAAGTCCAGTGACTTCAGTGAGCCTTGCTTCAGCCTGCTGCAGCCCAGTTGCAGAGGGCGATGCGAGACCTAAATCCCCTCATGTCATGGTGACATGAACCACTCGGGGCATCGCTCAGGCCCCAACAGGGCTCTTCAGTCATACTTTCCAGCCTAGTGTCGACAAGCCCTCTAAAAGGGAAGAATTAAAACTAAGAATAGTCCATGGGTTTCTACTGTTTTACTTCAATACATTTTTCCATTCCATTTATTTTATTAAAAGCAAGCTAAAGGACAAGTCCCTGATCCTGCTGTCGTGTATGCCCCGTTGCAGTCAGTGCAGCTATGCACAGGCACAGAAACCTTTTGCTTACAGGGGTAAAGGCAGGATCAGTGCCTTGTAACACGCTTGATTTCTAGCAGAGCAAACATGACAGGGTAGGATTTGATTTCTTAAATTAAACCAACTGTACCAACACAAATAAGATTGGATCTGCACAAGAACTCGACAGCTAAGAGGAACCAGGGCCCTCCCCAGTACATCATAAAGCTCAATAAAATGCTGCATGAAGTGGGGTTAGAGTGTATTTTCCAATGGCTATAAAATAATACTCGCCTGAAACAGTGACCTTCCTGAGAAGTCTCACTTCTGTCCAGTCCTGGACAGCTTCAGACAGGCCTGTCTGCTGAAAAAACACAGCTCTGATTGACTTATCTGCTTTCTCAAAAGAGCCACTATATGCTTTAGGCTTTTTGGAGCCTTAAAGCTCAAGCTAGATTTATATTCAGAAAAAAACAACCTTAAATATGTGTACAATAACTAGGAGAGAATAGTATGAGAAATATCTTTATTTTACCATTTTCAAATGGCTATTTCACTACATAAAAGGAAGTTTTTATTTTTATTTTTTGGGGGTATATTGATATTCCAAATAAAATTTTAACTTTTGGTTCAAAATAAAATGTCTCTTGTGTTTTATTAATCTGTAACATCCATTTTGTTTTCTATACTGACACCAAGTCCAGCTATTGAAAAAGAGAAGCAGTTCTCCAGCTATGAGTCTACTCTGTCTTTCACTTCTCAGCAAATCTCTATCAAGTTCATATTTTTGTGTACCACATAGAAGCATTATACGGGTTTTTTGTTTGTGTGTATGTGCGCACATGCATCTGTATGATACGAGTGCATGTCGTACAGATAATTGGTGCTCGAATGCCCTATTTCTACACACTTGCACTTTGGAATTCCTGATCTCTGCATCTCTGGTAAGAAAAAAATCCTCATCCATCATGATACCTTCTGAGCAGGGGGACTGTGCAAACACGGCAGCGCTCGCCAGCGAGCCCAGCCAGCACTGTCATACAGCTCCCGATAGCACTGTCTGCTCTGTAACATTTCTGCACCAGCCATTTTCTGAATGACCATGTATGTGTCCTTTGTTCCTGAACATCACTTTTAGCCATCCCTCGGCCTGCAGCACAACTCCCGTAGACAAGCACCCATGCTAAATGATGGGCATAGTCACCCCTGCTCTGCACAGCAAGAGCATTTCATGGCTTGTTTTGCTCTTAAGATTTTGTAGTTAATCTAAAGCAGTCTATAGACGAAAATAAAAGCTTTGTTGTCCCATATACACAAATCAATAAAGTGACTTCCATCTATCGCAGGAATAACCAAAGACTGCGGGCAGGACCCAAACTGTAAATGTTTGGGCTGCAGCATATCCCTTCTGAAATCCCACCACTCTCCCCCCAGAAAGGTTTCCAGCCCCACGACAGGTTTCTGAGCAAAGGCAGCATGAGCTGGAGGTGGAGAGAGGAGGGTAAAGCAGAGTGGGAAACCCACGATGGGCACGCGTGGGACTGTGAGAGACCCTGGTGACCTTCCTGGGGACTGGTTTGGGAACCAGACCAAGGAACAGCCTGGAAGTGGAGCAGCAATAAGAGGGAATTGGAGATACAGATGGGGAAGTGCTGCCTACAATCTTCAGTATTACCACAGGGAGAGTGGAAGAGCAAGTGTAGCAAAGCAGAGGGGGATTTCCAAGGTAGATGCAGCTCTGCTGTTGGGAAGAACTCTAGCAATAACTGGGAGGGGGAAAAAGTAAGATGTGGGGAGTGTAGGATTGTTTCAGGCTTACGGCAGATACTACATTTCCTTGGCTCCACTACCCACCTCTCTATGCTTCTGACAGCTACTTGTGACCCAGGCTGGATTACAGCTAATTTTGAGGTAGGAGCAGAGATGAAGCATGTAAATCCTTCCTTGATTAAGATTCTGTGGAAAGCAAAAGGGTACAGCCTTTGTCGCTGTACTACACACTCTGCCGGTACCTTTGGCAAGGCTATGGGTAGGGAGGGTCACCCTTTATACCCCAAGGGGAAATGAGCTCTCCTTTCTAGTTTCCTCTGTCAAGCTGCCATGACTTGCAATGACCTTGTGCTGAAAGTCCCCAACAGAGTTGGTCATCCTGATGTCCCACCAAACCTGGGCTGCCACTTACCCGGAAAGATGATCTCGGGACAAAAGAAATTGCATCATGCTTGTCCTTTAGCACTGTGTGGCCAGGCAGGTATCCATCACCACGTGGCTCTAGCAGCGCTCTGTTTATTGCCAACCTGGCAAGAAGAAATGTTTTCTGGCTCGGAGCAGATGCCAGGCATGAATGACGGAAGCTGACCCCGCGCAGGAGCCCAGCCACAGCGGAGGGGAGCCACGGGGCTGTAGCTGCTGCTCTCCTGCCTGCTTGTCTGGGAGCACGGCACGGCCTTACCTTCAGCTACGCTTTTTCCCTCATGCGTAGCAATTGCCTCAAAGACAAAGCTAAAACATTTCACAAAGCTGAGGGTAAGTCCCTGGAAGCAAACACAGATTTCACAGAGGCGCTGGGCTCGGCCAAGGAGTTTCTTGAGCATTTGCCACATTGCTTAATGTGAAAATGGTGAATAAACATTCTTTGTCCATTCTTCTCCAAGCAGCTTGGTGCCCTCTGTGCTCCCTCAGAGTGATGTGCCTACAAAATCCTTTCTGGAAAAACCCACATAAACGCCTTCAGCTGCGTGTGCTCTGCCACCTTCCAGCCCTTCGGAGGCCTAAGGGCTTGGCAGGGAGCAAACCCTTGCTGCTGCTTTGCCACAAGCTCACCAGAGAAGGCTTAAAAGGAGTTATAAATAACGTCTTTCACAGCAAAGGAGTAGGCTGCATTGCCTAAATAACTGATCTGGGGAAGACAGGTGAAGCCAGATGAAATCTGCTGGGGCACGGTGCTGTGTCTTGCTTCTCATCTACGCCGCTCTTCAGCTTTCCTCCCCGCTCTATGCAATGAGCCTAAAGACAGCCCTGGGCCCTGCTGCTTCAAGGATTTTGACAGTCTGCCTGTTCAGCCCAGGCTGAGCTCCGCTGCTTTGCTCAACAGCTTTGTCCTCGTTCCTGAGCTGCCCTGGGCTAGCCGCTGCAAAGGAGAACATTTCCGTCCACCTGCGAGAGTACCGGCTTCAGTCCCCATCCCGCTCTCGCCAGCCGCAATTCCTTGAATTGCCTTTGCAATTCATTGCTCGAATCCTTTCTGCCGCTGCGGTCACTGTAATTCTTCATGCCCCAGCAATGCACGTCAGCTGCTGCCACCCAGCGCTGCCAACACCTCCACCAACCCACGGGGCAGATGACAGAAAATTGCACTAAGCTTCTCCACGTCCTATTTTGGACCTCCAACAGGAATGAAATTGCAGCGCGTGGTGTCACCTGTTCATATCATGCTGTTTAGGGATGTTAGTGTGATTCACTGTTAATAGAAATACTGCATTTCCATGCAAAATTATTAATGAAGTACCAACAATTAACCGTGTCAGCCACAGTGTCAAATGATGCGGAAATTTAGTTTTACCTGTTAAAAGTGAGCCATTCTAGTGTATTTTACGTCTAACTCATTCAACCATAGAAATGGTAGTAGGTGAAGTTATAATAAAGGAAACAGTAATAGAAAATATCGATTTTGGAATGTGTTATATAGAATAATTTATTTTTTCTAAAAGAGCCTTAAAGGTCACACGTAAAGGATTTCTCTGGGTCATTATGTTTTCCTTTTAAATTTTACTAGAAATACCAAGGATCCTAGGTTTGGTCAGTACAATGCTGGCACTTACACCCAAATGGTGGCACCGGAACTGCTGAGGGTGTTTAAATCCTTTTTCCCAAGTATTCATTAGACAGACAGCTAAATACAGTTAACAAAGACTTTGCTGTTCACCTCTTCTGCTTTTACACTAAAGCTTTTCTTTCAACATGGCTTTATCTATATAAGATAAACTGAGCACGCGTAGGCTGATGGCAATTCAGGGTATCTGTCTGTAAGATAGGTAAGGTCACAGCAGTTTGGGGTAGTGCTCTTTGCCTGGGAACATTTTTTCTGTTGTGTCACAGAGGCTAGGTCTAGGGAGATTAAAGCAGTTCAGGCCTGTTACCACTTAAGAGGGTTATACATTTCATGAATGCAACTCTGTGCCATTTTGGAGTTTAATTCATGACTACTGGTGCCTGTAAAGTTTTAGGCTTGAAGGACGTTACATCACTTCAAGCATAGCGCATGTAACTGTTGCTTCAGGTAGAGCTTTTGCAAGCTCCAAGTGAACATCATCTCGTTTGCCCCGCATCTGGTAACCAGCATGGTGCAAGTGTGGGGCCTGGAGCCACACGCAAAAGCTAGAGAGAGTATTCCTGCAGGAGGTGTGCATCCCGCGGTTGTGAGAAACACTCATGCCACGGGTCCCTGGCCCCGTCTGTGGGCAGCGACTCCCCCGCAGAGGGGTACGTGGGTCCTCCCAGGGAGCCTGGAGAAGACGTAGCCAGCCTTGGCTGGCAGGCTGACCGCAAGCTGCGGTCTGGGGGCTGCTCCTGGTGGGACTTCTGCCCCTTGGCTTGTCCCATGCAGCTGGTTTTTTAAGTTGGCGGAAGAGGACCTTGACCCACCCATGCAGAGCGACTGAAGCTGTAAGATGCAATTTGAGTGTGTGGCTGCTAATGCTGGTAGCACCTTGAGGACAGTATAGACGGTCATGCTCTTCACTGGGCTTATTTAAAACAGAAAAGGAGGGTACGTACAGGCAACTTGGCTTCTCAGAAACATCTGCTGGTTTTAGCTGATGTGGCATTCAAGAGAAAATTGGGAAAACTGCAAAGACTCCAGCCTAAGGTCTTGGTTCTACCTGAGTTCCTCCCTGAACTCCCACTCCACTTTCCACCACTGCAGCCAGCCTTGTCGGTACTAAACCATCTCGTGCGATACGTCTTGTGGGGCAGGGGAAAAATTTGTGTGACTTAAACATTTTTAAGTGTGACTGCACCCAGGGAACAAGCTTCCAGAATGCCTGCTCTTATGCAATGTATATCTCTTTAAGAGGACACCTTTGAGCTGGTATTTTCTCTGCTTGATCCTAGACTTGTTTGAATTCAATCAGGCAAAGCCTGTTCCTTCAAGCAAAAGAAGAACACAGGAAATGAGATGTGGCAGTTGGCCAGGATCATTGCACGCAGTGTATAATATTGGTGGCTTGTATGGATTTGCATACAGAGGCTGGGAACACCTGGCTTGCGCAGTGTGAGTGGATCAGATAGAAATCCCTGGTAGACAACTACCAAGGACTTGCACAGCCTTGGCACTGAGTTGCTTTCTTCCCTGCAGCTGTAAGCATCTTTGACCTTCCTTTGCTAAATTGCTCATCCCTGCTGTTGTAGGAGGTGGCGGGGAACATGCGGTAGCACTCTAGTACCCAGGGGCTGCTCGCTTCTTGCACTGCCTTGACAAAATATTACTTGCTCCCTGCTGTGTAGCCTCAAGATGTGGCTTCTCCCTGTGCATCTGTGAGTGAGGCAAAGGGCTTTGCTCTGAGCAGACGAAATGATTCATCTGTAGCAGTGAAGGAGGTGGCTGCTGTGTTAAAGCTGTGTACTGTCCCGGGGAGCAGCAGGAGGGCTGGTGGCAGGTCCTGTGCGCTGCCTGGGGGGCTACTGGGGGCTCCAGGCCATGTGCAGGAAACGGCACAGCTCAGGTAAAGAAAACTTGGCAAGGAAATACTGCACAGGAGCCTCAGAAACAAAGACATCTTTCTCCTAGCGTCATACAACGCCCTAGGGAGGATCTAATGAAGGAGCCATCAAAAACTGGGCAAGAAAAAGGCTCCTTTCCCTTCCACCTCCCTCAGTAGAGCAATGCTAATGAGCTTGAGGGTCTCACTCCGGGAAACAAAAGGACTAAACTGCTGAAGAAATTAAACAACTTCAGGTGTAAAACAGAAAAAAAAAAGTTGCTGGTATTTGGAAGAGGACAAACAGGTTGTCAACACTACCCGGACAGTCTTTCCTAAGCCTGCCTTTTTATAACTGCAGATACAGCAAATCTGTCCCGAAGTCTCTGTCACAGCTTGGAAACCCAGCACAGGCTGCAGCGTCTCCGATAGCGTGCATCGGTACAGCCAGAGCCGCTTGCTAGCCCGGGGAGGCTGAGCATCGCCGGTGCCAGGCTCCCCGGGGCTGCTGCCCGCCAGCGACTGCCCGCACGCATCGCTCTTCCATGGGGAGAGGTTTCTCATCTTTTAAAGGAGTGAACTTCAAGTGCACACAGCTTCAGTAAGTCCAAGCTATACGAGGGTCTCTAGGAGACGCTCTTAATTGCTCTCAACTGTGTGGGGTTTTTTTTATTTTCTTTTTTTTTTCACTTTCTCATCCTTCTCTGTGTAAGATGGTGACAGTACAAGGCACCAGGGGCTAACTTTACTGCTCAAATTCTGTAGAAATCTAGAAAACTCATCAAAAGTATGTGTGCATTTATATATAAAAATAGCAAAATTTTAGCTACAAACGTCTCACAAGTGAATATTTGATGTATAAAAGTTTCTGGAGTTGTTTTCTTAAAAGGTAGCAACTGAGTTTGTTCTTAAAATCAGGAGATTTTTACAGGAACATATAACTCACTTTGAATGACAGCTCACTGCTTGAAAGTATCCTATGCAAACTTTGAATTTGCGATGTTGCAAGCAGAGCTGCAAAATGGCAACCGAAGTGTAAAGTAAGTTTACAGAGATGGTTTTGTTCCAGATGCTGCCTGCAAAAAGGGCTTGTATAACGCTGTATGGAGCATGCACTTGCCACCCTCCATGAATTCACTCGCCCACTGGGAAGGTCTCAATAGTTCAAAACCCACAGTGCATGTCAGCTGCCTGCAGAGTGAAGTGTGTTCATCAGACATCAACAACTTGGTTATTTTGCAGCTGCCACTTTTTTAAAGTTAAACAATAATGGCAGTTTAAAAGAAAAAGCCCAGGCTATTGCTTCATGTAAACTGTTCTTCAAGCCTACTGACAAGCTTAATGCTACAGTATGGCAGACACTCCAGGTTTAATATCGGTATTGTATTTACATAGACCTTCCTTTGTAAACTCTTAACCACTGTAGTTCTACACACGGCCTCCTGCTCCTGAGTCATCCTCTGCTGAAGGGGAGTGAAGCCCACAGCTTACTTCTGGATTTGTGTCTATTGCTTTGAGCAAATGCTTCTCCCAGTCTAGTTCCTCTATAACACACTGGCAAGGCTAAAAAAAGGGGGAAAAGGAGGAAAGAAATGAATTGTTTTTCCAGATGGTGCCAGACAAAATCATAAAAAGGTCACCTGAACTGGCTTCACCTGTCTGAGAAGATGCAGGCAGGGAGGCTGCCCGCGGTCACTTCATCGCACGGGGGGTTCTGAAACGGCATCCGCATCTTCAGAGCCGGTGCCCGGGCTGCCCAAGGCCCCGGCTGGCTGGGCACTTGTCTCCTCTCTGCTGCGAGCAGTTAGAAAAAGTGAGTCTGAGACGTATCCCCAAACAAAGCCCAGCAATGAAAATACTGAGAATAACAACAAGCAAAGGCTTTGCACAGGCAGTAGCCTACAGAGCTATGGCGGTGGCATTGCAATGTACTGAACCAGTTCACTTACCCAACTCTGGATGTAGGATTATTTGTATCCATGGCTTAATGAATCTGGCTGCTTGGTGAGATGCATGTAATTGCTTGTAGCTTGTCAGTTGTGAACCCGGTGTTAGCCACAATATGTTTGTTAATAGATCATTTTTTTCTTTTTTTCCTCCTGATAACACTGGGCTCAAGTGCAGTTGCTGATGAACTCTCAACACTGATGGCTGCATTTATATCAATGCACCGAACCCAGTTATCTTCACCTTCACAATCAGTGTTAATTAGACAAGTTAATCTTTTCAGACTTTCTAGTTTTTACTGAAATTGCCTAGATAAGACAGACACCATCTGGGTAAGGCAGTGGTTGCAATTCTATGGTTCTCCAGAGCTTAAACCTTTATTTAATTTTTCCCTAAAAGTTCTGCTCAGGTATCTGCAAGCTGCCTCATTTCACCATTCATTACTCCTTTTGTTGGCATGCTCCATTTAGATGCCTTTCACCGGTTCCAAAAAGTAAGATAATATTATCCACCAACTTTCATATTTCTTTACAAGAGTTGCAAGCGTGAAACTTCCAGTCCTGCTTTCTGTTTGGTTGAGCTATTCCAAGTCACACTTCCCTGTACCCACTGATGTCCATGGCAGTAGTCATAAATTGTACAAGAGTAGTACAAATAGTCCTTCTCGGAATCATAGAGACTGTTTATACTGTTAAGTAACATATACCTTACAGGGATTATAACTCTGTAGAGGGAGGAATAGTTAGAATAACAAAGTCAAGTTAAACTGTATAACTTTAGAAAGTAGCATTCGTTAGAGTGACTCATCAGTTCTTTCTTTACATGTCTTCCACAGTCGCAGCTTGAGACGAGTACTGTTACAATTATTAACTGGGAAAGCTTCCAAAGCCAATATATAGAAAGACCCAGAAGAAAATATCTTGGTATTTTAACTAAAGCTAATCTCTACATTAGTCATGTAAATGGTAGAATGGGAGCCAATGTTTTCCTTAAAAAAAGGTTTCTCACCAGCAGGACTTATTTATGAATCCTAAACTTTGGAGTAACTATTGCATCAGCAGTTCTTAAACTTGTTTTCAAAGCCACGAAATGAAAATCTTGATGTCATAATTAGAGGGTAGTACATAGCTACAGGATTTGTGTGACCTACTCTCTAAGCATGAACCCTCTTCTAACAAAGGTCTTGCCCCTCATTACTTAACTCACGTTTCACTTGAACATGGCTGTCCCCACTTAGCCTGACAGCTCTCCATTTGGAGACCAGCTAGAAGATGTGCACAAGAAATGCCTCAGAGAACCTCTCCTGGTTTATGAGAGACCATACTGGTATTACCAGTCTCTGCTCTACAGTGCGAAATTACCACAGATGCACAGTCCACATGGAGACTTTCTACTGACCTGCCTTTCTCTATTCCTTCCAGTCCTTCCAAAAATGGGATTTGAGAGACAGAGGCACTGGATATATTACAATCTGCATGTTCATGTGCTGAGCAAAGGGGAGAGTGAGCTCTGCAATGGCCTGCAATCCTACATCTGGATCACACATGGCTGACCAGTCACTGCTGCTCTTCACAAGTTCCTTCTCTCCAGCTATGGTATTTTGGGGAATGAGGGGGTATTTAACTTCTGTCTGCCAGCTGGACCTGGAAACCATAAAAGCATTTTTTCCCCCTTAAAACTTTCTGGAATCTGCCATTTCAGGAAAAATACTTCAAAACTTTCATCCCAAGCTTGGATCCTAAGCTACTAGGTTTTCAACTCTCTAGCCTTGAACTTAAGGGAAGCTTAGATTTGTTCTTGTGCTAACTCCTCTTTCCACTTATCCAGCATTTAAAGGAAACTTTGAAAAAATTATCTTTGCTTAAGACTGAAGGGAACACAGTCTCTGTTCCTGCTTTGGACAAACTTCATTCCCATGGAGGAAGCCATCAGGCGGCTGCTAGGACTTTCTTGCCAACAGAGAGCATGACTGGGTGAGAAGATAGTGGGTGGGGGTGACAGACCTGTTGACAAAGGTGTTTGCTTCAGACACGAAGTGTGCAGAAGAAGTTGGCCTCCAAGACTCCTTTCTGAGATGCTTTCCAACTGAGAAATAATATGCCCTTCCCAGTATCATCTTCCTTTTCGCCACACAGCGTGAAGGTGAAGCCTCAGTACCAGCCCTCCATCCCCTGCCAGCAGCACAAGGACGAGCAGGACAACACAAATACGTGACCTGGTGTTTGAAAAGCCTTGCTTCTCGCTGCCAAGGCAATGCGTGCCGGGGGGATGTCCACTGCCTGCAACCAGAGCCCGTGTCACCGAGTCCCTGAGCAAAGAGGAGCAGCAGCAGCAGCCGCGCAGCTCACAGCAGCGAGGACCGCTGCGGGGTGGAAAAGCAGCCCTCGGTTTGGGCAGCCGGGACTTTTTCTTCCTAGAAATATATTTCGTTACTAAACTTTTGGCTAAAAGTGGAGGGCGCTGATCCTAAAATCACAGCGTGCCTAGGGTTTTGCTATCGCAGTTGGGGAGGAGAGGAAGCAAGCGCTCCAGCCAACCTCCCGAGGTAGTTATTTTGGAGGAGCTGTGAGGCCCGTGGTTGCTATTACGGAGGGAAATTAATAGCTTGGACAGGCCAGCCTGCAAAAGGAGACCGAGCACGCCAGTGCACGAGCCTCTGGAGTAGGTATCGAAAGGGCTTTAATTGACTGATGTCATTTCATACTCTGTCTCATGATACTCAGAGGACAGAGGAAGCAATAGTTCCTCAGGCTCTGGAAAGGGATTGTTATATGTTTGCATTTGTAAGAGCTCTCAAGTACGTAAAGGGATATTTATGTGGAAAGTTAGCCCTGATGGAAGGAAAGACGTGAATACTCAGTGGGGACACTGCAGGGAGGAAGGAGTGTTTTCTCTTATATATTCCTTTTCTTCCTTCAAACATAAGCCTATTTCAGGTTTTCTGGACAGAATTTGAAGGAAAGTAAAAGAAGCAAGTTTCCATCAGGAGCACTGCGTTATAATGAACCTGTATGGTGAAGTGTGTGGATGAGATGTAGTTCTGAGCATGCTTCCACCATGCAGCATGGCACTCTGTGATCCATGAGCAAAGCCTACAGTTAAGGTCATATGCAAAAGCTGGGAGAGAAAACGACTGGGAGAGTACCTGACTACTAAAAGCTGCATAGCTTCCAGAAGAAAAATACCTGTTTGACAACCATTACAGGCAGTCTAATAAGGAAAAAAACCTCCCATTCCCCCAAATTCCTGCTTTCTAGACAAGAGACCTGAAATCAGGTAGGAGCTAGGAAGTGACTGCAAATGAGTGAATAACAAATATAGGTGCCAACACATGTATCATTGGGAGAAAGTGAATGTCTCATCATCCAGGTATGTAGCCCTTAAGAGGAGGACAGCAGACATTTTGAGAGGGAAGGAATCTCTATTTTGTCTTGCTGTGGAAATTAAAAATGAAAACCAATGGGTGCTGTGTGCTGCAGTTCTACACTCCTCCCTTACATCATCTGCCGGGCAGCACAGAGTGGGCAGCTGTGGGCTGCGAAGCACTGGGAGCGGGCAGTGCTCGAAGCATACACCGGTGTACTTGTGAGAGTAAAACCCCACAGGCTTCCTTGCTTTCCTATTATCCCTTGAAATAAGGGTTAGGCAAGCAGTGATGGAGGGAGTTGCGTTGGGGACCTGAAGGCTCCCCAGTTCGGGAGGAAGGTGGGAGGCACCCGTGCCAGCGGTGGGTCTCCGTGCTGACCCAGATGCTCGCAAGCGGTGCAGCCCCAGCCCTGCATCAGAAACGCGACTGGACGAAGCTGGGCGGCAGCCCTGCTCTTTCATAGCAGCGTGGTCAGTCATGTCGTGTAATACTGTGAAATGCAAAACAAATCTCAACAGTAATTTGGATGCTCTGTGGGACACCAACCTGAGCGCAGAGACCCTGCTAAAAGCAATGTGGGTGTGGAAAGTGACAGTTGCCCTGTTTTTCTTTCGCATGAGTGAAAGCAAAACTCCTGAATTTGCTAATCAGTCTATTTCATTAACTAGTAAAACATCAGTCCCTTGAATAAAAATTTACAGCCTTCAAATTAAAAAAAAAGGCGTGTTTCTCCTCCTGCCTGCAGACTTTTCTCAATGGACTTCTCAGAAATTCTGCTGGAAAAAAGGTTAACTAAACTGATTTTCCTCTCTAAATCCTCATGCAGCAGGACGAGGTGACAGGCACTAAACATGACAAATCCGGAGAGAGGGAATCAAGTGAGTGCTGGCTCAGTGCCGCTTGCCCCATGGCTTCCCTAAACACTTTTCAGTTCTATTTTTTTTTGCACATGTTAAATAGCTGCTTCCTGCTGGGTAGTTAAAATTTGTTGCTTGGAAGGCCAGAGAGAGTTTGCAATGGAGCCATTTGCTCGATAGCCTGGTAGATCTGTTTTTTCTATGTAAATGACCATAGTTCACATTCCTGCTCCCATAAATATATTTTGTATATAAAAGGGAAGGACTGTGCATGCAGAAGCTGTGAAGAAAACCTGCTGTGCTCACTCTCTTTTCAATTAGGAGCCTAGGGGTTTGTCTGATTGATGAGTAACGCCTTTTCTTACCAAGTCTGATACGAATCAAGCAGAGTGGGGTCTGGCAGCAGCATTTCCCACACCTCTGGGAAAGCCCTGCCCGACAGCCATGCTGTCTCGCTCCTGTCCTCACCCTGCTTGGTCACACCTAGCAGCCCGGCATTGCCTTTGGCAGGCGGAACAGACAGGCAGGAATACTGGGAATTTCACCCGGCCGGTGCCTCTGAGAGACTGGATCACCCAGCAGGGCTGCGGTGGTGGGAAACATCCCTAGTGCCCCCTGCCAGCATCCTTCCCTATTAAGGAAAAGGGCAGTAGGACATGGAAGCGAGTGTTGGCTGCTTGCATGTAAGGGGATGGACAAAACGTTCTCCAGAGATGGTCATGGCTTTATGGTTTCTTTGGCAGCGTGAAGAGCACCAAAGGCAAAACTGCAAGCCAGGGAAACTTGTAGCAGCTTAGAGCTGACAGCGTGGTGGAAAGAGCTGATACGCCAGTGTGTCAGGGCCAGGTCCCTCTGGCTCCTACTAAGACTGTGCATTTCAGGTGCACATCCTCGCTTCCCACCTGTTGTCCCTTTTATCCTAGCTCCCTTCTCACTCCTCCTGTCCCTTGCCCCAGGCAAGCAGACCAGGAGGAGATTGCACATGCATGGTAATGGGTCAACCCAGTGGTTCTCTTCTCTCACCTGATGAACAAAACATTTCAGGTCCCAGACATCACTTGTGCTTTTGGATTAGTCTTCAACACCTACAAAGTACAAACAAGTATGAGCTAGCCCCAGGGGTTTCTCTACATTAAGTGTGGTGTTTATGCGATTTGGGGGAGAGTATAACAGAGTAGGAGGTGCTCATGTAAGCTTGTAGTTTAGCAAGTCAGTGCAACTGGCTAATAACATCAAAGCAATAGGCTTGATCCCTATAGCTAGGGCCAGCTGCTAAGCCAAAAGAGAGAAGGCAAGGCTGACAAATCTTTTCCTCATGCTGCATAAATAACACAGGCCAGCCAGCAAGTCAGTGGGGGAATTGCTCACCCAATGCCAACTGGCAAAGATGACAGCATCCCCTTGACAAGATTCAGAAAATTACATTGAGGCAAAAAGATTCATAGACCAGTTTCTTCCCATTCACTAGGGATTAAGAGCTCCAGTGTCACTTTTCCTCTTAGAAATTTTTTCAAGAAAAACTTGTTGATATTTCATAGATTACACACTGCTGTTAATAATGTCTCATGCAACTTTTTTCTTAAAGGAAATATCCAGAAAGCCAGCAGCCCAGAGGAACAGACCAGCCCTTAGGAAATGGTAAAGGCAGAAGTGGGTCTAATCCTCTAAGAGCCTAACCCTGCTCCCCCAGAGTCAAGACAAATGCACTGAGACTGGAATAAAAGTGGAGAAGGGCAGCACGAAGAGCAAACAGAAGCTCTAAATAGAACTTGGCCTTCAAGTGAGCATGAGTTCATCTTACAGCATGGGACCAACTACCACAAATTGCTATCCAGCGCTTCACATCCCTTTCCATATCACATCTCTCCTATCTTCTTCCCTTTTTGCTTCTGAAGCAGTGGGAAATTGCAGGGCTTCCCAGGAGAGGAGGAAGGTTGGGGGGGGGTTGGGTTTTTTTTAGACATAGTAGAAAAAAACCAAACCAATGACAATCATAAATGTCTTTGAGAATGATGAGAATGAGAAGCTCTTTGGAGAAATTAGTCTGCAGAGGCCTTATGGGATCTTGACTCAAATGCTGTGAAATTGTACTATTTGCCAATCCTTTTGTTCAGAACTTGTCTATTCCAGGCTAATGGATTTGTAAATTTTTTCATTCTGCCTGAGAGAAAGGAAGCCAGTTGCTGTAATACCTGCACTGTCTGTGGATGTTATTTTTTTCTTTTAATTTGAGTTACAGTGTAGGAGGACAAATTCCTATCACAGGACTAGCAGTTAGAGGTTGATTCAAGAGTTAAAGTCACTGAGAAAATAAATTACTATGCTAACATAAAGCGTGGTAAGGAAGAATAAGAATTAATTTATGTTCGTAAGTGATTAATGGGGGGGGGGGGGGAAGGAAGGAAGGAAAAGAGGAATTTGTTTTCCTCAATTTAGGAAGAGCCCATACATTGTGCTATTGGCAGAGGAGCGCAATTATGCAATGACGTAAGGAACTTTAGCAAGATTAAGTAATTTTTTTTCTGAATCAAGGGAGTAATCTTTGATCCTTCCCTCCCCAGAAAGGACCAGGACAAGCATGGTAAAGTGTCTGCAGAGTAGCATGAATGGCATATGTTGCGGTTAGACAATACATCAGCCAAGAGACCAGCCTCCTGAGAAGTTAAACACTTGGTTTCTGCAGGTCTATGCTTTGCCACTAGAAGAACGGTCATAATCAAATTTCTTTGCTTCAACTCACAGTGCCAGGAGACCTTTCAGCATTTTCTTTCCTTCTCATTTTCCTCTTTCTCCTTTCTGAGGAGTCTTTGTATCGCACAGCTTGCAAAGTTGTTAAGGCCAGAACAAAGTAGAGCAAATCAATCATTTCTCCATCTTTAATGAAGTGATCAAAGAAAGAATGAACATACACACTCAAAGTGAAGTGGATGCTCAGAGGTTTCAACAAGAAAGACTCTTGTTTGGGAATAGAACCCACTATTTTTCTTTCTTATGATGCAGTTATTTATTTTCTGGGAATCTGACATAAAGAATACTGAAGCAAATATATCTTTCCTAATAGCTTGACTAACACATGGAATTTCAGCAGCTATATTAAAAAAAAAAAAAAGCTATATTATTGATCCAAAAAATAGCTTAAAATGACAATGCTAAAAAAGACAAAAGAATCCTTATTCTAAGATATCACTCAATTATTGTTAAGACTGTAAAGATCTTGCAAATGGAACAAGATCAAAAAGCATCACTAGAATTAAGTTCATAGCATTAACTACAATATCTGTGTGTGAAACACAGCAAATTAGATGTGGTTTGTTTGCCCATGCCCCAGAACCCTTCTTCAGGAATAACCCTTCTATTTTAATCCAGAGAAAAAGAGTGAGGAAGAGGAGGACATCTGACTCCTAGGCCTCTGCTAACCTGCTAATACCCCTAGCATACAGGGTATTGCACCATACTGGCGTAGCAGCTTAGTGGGTAATCTGGGACAGTGGTAGCAGGGGCTTCTCCTTTTTTTTAATCCAGCCCGGCAGTACATCGCAGCAACGCCACACAGCAGGGCTGCACCAGCTCAGCCAGGCTCTGAGCAAGTACGTGGCAGTCAAAGTTCCTCCTCCTCCAGTTTCTTTGCTCTCAGTGCCAGGCTGGTGGAGTTTTAACCAGTAGGGTCTTTCTGGCCCCAGGCACACTCTGCCCAGAAAAACCTGAGGTGCTGACGATGGTTCCCGCATGCCTGTATAGGAAACCTCGGTGTTGAACTAGCATTTGCAAGCCTCGCCTAAGCTGCAGGACCGGTTGGGCTTTGCCATGAGATGGTCAGGTCTTTAGCTGCCCATCTGTTTTCATGTCAAATTTTGATGGTAGGCTATTCTGATAGCCATATAGCAGGTATGCTTTGAACATATTTCCCGCCTTGTCAGTGTACCAAGCCATAAAGCAGGCTGAGTTCTTCTGTTAATTCACTGTGGTAGAATTTCTCCCTTAGAGTATCAAACCACAAAAACAGCTTATAGGACATCTTGGCAAAGTTACTCCCATTTATCCAAACACAGCAACTATTCAGTGTGATAAAAAGCAAACGAGGATCAGTGGTTTGGTGCTATTTCTAAGTTACAGAGAGTAACTCAATCATTAGCTATTTATGTATTAGCTGAGATTTAATTTTTTTCCCTAGTGATCTCCTTCCTTGACCTTAGTTCTTTATAAGCACATCCTGGGGAAAGGTGGAAATTTTGCAGAGGCAGTGATAGTTTTTAATATATTACAATGGCTTTCAGTTGAAATGATTGAACATGGTGGGACATCTTGTTCTGTGCCGTTGAGTCATTTCAAAATTTTGTGAACTATTACTCGTGGAGCTTCTGAATTGTGCAAACCACAGAGCATCTCCTTCTCTGGAGATGAATAAGCAACTAATTCTGTTTTCAAACATACATATGCACATATATGCAAGTTGCAATGCTATTCTTCATTTCATGGGATGTACAAAGGCATTTCTTTTGGGGACATTTTTCACTACTCACAGTCATGTTGTCATTTGCTAAAATGAAATCATGTTTCTTGATCATAGTCCTGATTATTCATAAAACAGAAAGCCCCGACAATTTCAGTGATGCTGGTTTTGCAAAACTGCCATTTTGGGGAAGGTCATTTAGAAAGTTTTGTTCTGAAACAGACAGGTGGTTTAACATTTTCATCTATTTTATTTCAAAGCATCCATAGAATGAGTGAAGGATTTATAGCACACACTGTTTCAAGGTTAGGCATAGGGTAGTGGTAAGAGGAGAGAAGTACTGCAGTGTATTGCAGGGCAAGGCTATGGTGTGGTGTTTCCATCACTGGAAGTACTGAAGAATGTTTTAGGAAGATATAATATGAAAACAGAATACAATATTATTATAAAGGTAATCAGCCTTATCCTGGAGCAGAAAGAACCAGGCAAACTATTGGATTGCCTTTCAGACCTGTGTTTCTTCTGTGATTTTTATTGCAATCCTTAATGGGTTTTCCTGGCATTTTTCTTCCGAGCTAGAGCTATACAAAGCACTTGCTAAGAAACATAAAACTCATTATTATCAAGTTGTATGCTTGGCAATAAAGCTGCGAAAGTTCACTTTCTAAAAATGAACAGATGAGTTTTATTCTAGAGGATCAGATATGACCAAGAAAGTGTACTTAACTTGCAGAAAATGGCCAAAACAAACCCTCAAGCAGCTACTAGGCAAAATGGTATTAAAAGCATAATCAATCTATATGTCATATATGAAATCAATAACAAATTATAATAGAGAAACTGTAACTCTCTAAAAAGCAACTGGTATTTCTCCAGTAGTCACCCTGGGCCAGTGATGGTGGCAGAATTTATATGGATTTTCAATAGCAAGTGTTAATGTATTCTGTGCTAGGTATAACATTCGGTGTCTTTTTTTTTTTTTTTTTTTTAACATAATGGGGTATCTTTTGTCTTCCTACTGAGGTTCAGCATGGAAACAAAGTATTAAACCACTACCACAACTCAGCGCATGACTACGCCTGAAGCGTAGGTTCCAAGTTTAAATTACAATGCACGGTCTTTGTGCATCACTGAAAACATGGTATATTAAAATGACATGTTTCATAGGTAAAGCTGATTTACTTACTTACTTGCACAGGAAGTTTTGGAGTTTTGCTACTTGCTATTGGACATGCCTGAGTAGGAAGAAAAAATTTGAGTCAGAAAAAAGAAGCTGAGAGAAGCACTGTCAGATTTGGATTACTTGAACAAACTATGCTGTGCTAACTTGTTATTCTTTCTGGCTGTGCTATAATTCATACAAATATTGATTCCACTCTCACACTTAATAAAGAGGTGCCAGAAAATTCAAATTGCTCAAGCATTTTTCCCAAGCAAGTGCATTTCATCTCAGTTTGGACATTGTATCCTTCCTCCACCGCGGAAGCAGCTCACAAACTTGGCCTATTTCACCTGCATTCTCTTGTATAAATCCCTCTGCCTTGCAGAATTCTGGGTCCAAAGTCTCAGATAGTTTCATGGATTCTTCCATCAGTATATGGTCTTTCCGATTAAAATTTTTACTAAACTCGTAATTAATACAATGCACAGAAATGTTTAGGAAAATATGATCACTCTGAAAGTGAGTTGCAGGTGGAGGTTCTGATGAAATGCAGATTTCACCTCTCTCAACTCTTCCATTGCAGCAGCCATGGCCTTCCTACAAGGCTCTCAGTAAGGCTTTAAGGGTGTCCCACACCTTTCTCCTTCCTTCCCCCCCACCTTGTTGCTGAAATACATTTTTCTTCACACTTGTCTGTTAAATCATACTTTCTTCTTGTCGAATATTATTTGACAATAATTAATAATTTGAGGAGGCAGTGCCAAGAAATGTGCAGGTTGCAAACCAGTTTAAGTGAAAAGGCTGCATTTACAGCAAGAAAAAAGAAAACAAACCAGCAAGTACAAAACAATTAGCACAATTAAGATGTTGAGATGAGTCTGCCCAGAATGCTTACAGCTGTATATGCAGCAGTATCTAGAAATCTTGGAAGATGAATGGCTTGCAAGCAGCGTCTGATTAAAACATACATTGCACAGGGACACACAAAGCCAGTGGGAGTCATGTCTGGATTTCAATAGCCAGGGTTGCTCCACAGTAGAAGTCACCTTAGCTGAACAGTCATTTCTCACTCTGCATCTAAAATAATCTATACCAAACATTTGATCATGCTGGGAATATCTGAGAAGATATTATTTTTTTTGGTCATAACTCAGATCTGCCTCTGCATGACATAAAATAGACGACTTTTTTTTTATTTATCATTGGGTGAATTTCTAAAGGCCAGTCATGCCCAAGGAAGAGCTTGCTTATGGCTCTGCACAGAGATTGGCTGACTACAGGAGGAGCCAGAAGCTGCTGTAAAGCATGTGTATGGCTATTTGCAGGTCTCGTGCATGATTTGGGGATGTATAAATGAAATCTGAAGGCAGCAACATTCCCACAGTGTGGCTGCCTGCAAGGAGTGGTGTATAGTGGTCAAAAACAAGGTCATAAGCTTCTCTTATCCACCAAGGCCCTGCTTGCACAAATGACCAATTTTCATTTCATGGAGTTTTAATTTTCTGTGTGCAGGCAACTAACTTAAAAATCAAACAAGACATTTCAGAGCAATAAATAAAGTTTATTCTGTGTTATAGATGGTCAATTCTAGGTGCTGCATAAATTTATTTCTAAAACCTTCTGAGTTTTTAGATCATATCACTGCCGCTACATTTCAGCATGAGCATATTTTATAGCAGTTCTTGAAAAATCCTATGATTGGGAAGGTGGAGTGACAATGGGGGAACATTTTGTTATCAGGCATAACAATACGGTTGAGATGACTGGTCCAGGCACAAATAAGAAATGCCAAATGTCTCCTGCATCACAAATTTAATCTAATAAACCCGTCATTGTGTTTACATAGTAAATGCTGCAGGTGAATTCTGCTCAGACTGCTGTTCCCTGCTGCAGGAGCACTTGCCTCCTGGGTGTTGGGAACTGCACACACAAAACTCTCTCTCCTCTGTGTAAAAGCCCCCTCTGCTGGACCAGCCGGACCTGTAAGCAATACATAAAACTACCAGATCATCCCTCTTCCCCCCAAAAATGGACAAGTCGGTGAAGCAATTCTCCATCAGCTGCCCCGTCTGTAGGGAGCCCTTTTCCTGATTGGTGCAATACAAGTCACAGAAGCGGCCAGGTTTTCTAAAACACAGCATGCTTTGATGAACACGTACCTTATCCATCCCACACATAAGGTGAGCAGAAGGTCTTTTCTCCAGATTTTGGAGGACTCACAAGTTTCAGGCTGTCTCCTGATGTCCTGCTGCATGCCAAGGAGGCTCTGATCTGGCCAAGGTACATGCCATTCCCCAAGAGATATAGCATATTACCAATCCTTTCATCTTTGTGGAGATGACCCTCCAAATACCGTGGAACATCTACACTGGGTGAAGTGTCAGGAAGCTGGAGAATAAAACCAATGTGTCCCAGTGAGTTGAGTGCACTGCTCTGCCACCTTGAAATCACTCAGCACCAGAGAAGACCTGGAGTAAAAGTAAAGATTATAATTTTCCTAAACATGAAGTTAAAGAAACATTTACTCTGTTCAGAGAGACATACTGAGAAACAAATCTGCAGCACCCCAGCCTCCTCACCCTGGTTTAGCTCAGTGTTGTGTGTGTCCCCTTCACCCAAGAGCCTCTGAAGCCAAAATACCTCCCCAGTTACATTTGATAGGTCTCCATGGCTATTTGATTCTTTAGACAAGCTCCATCGTTACAGGTTGCTTTCTTTCAGCTGGATCTTGACTCCAAGGAAAGCTTCCCAGTTGCCCCTTCTCCTCGCTGGGGCCCCCACCCAGTATCTAAGCTGCACTCAGGGACCACTCCTGTCCAGGCGCTCAATAATGCCTTAGGACATCAGTTAATACAGCCCTTTTCAATGAGCTCCTGTCTACAGCAGGGGAAGCTTTTAACGTGCAAGAAGTGGAAGGCCTGTGGATGCTTGCTGGACAAAACTGGATGCTGTTACCACCTGACTTTGTAGTAAACCAAGTTATGCTGTCCTGTCAGTGTGAATTTTCCTGCCAGGCACTTCTGCTTAAACAGTTAACAGTGTTATAAATCTATGAGTTCAGCATCTAGTCTTGCCATAACAAAGTCATTTGTACAACCTATGTGAGGTTCTTCCTGATGGCTGGTGAGAGTTTTGTGTTTCAGAACTAACAAAATGGATTATCTTCACCGTGAAATGTTTTATAACACATGCTGAAAACGACATTTAACACAAGTCTGTAAGTGAGAGCCAGTGATGCAGCCACTCACTCTGACTTGATAGAGATTAAACACAACAGCAACTCAAATAAACACAGGGACTACCATTAGTTTGCAATAAATCTCTCCTACACGTGGCTTGCTTGAGCTGTGTGACAACATCTCACAAAGACAAAAGAGGAAGCATCCCAAGTGAGCAAAGGGAAGAACTGGAGAGGAAAGGCCCACAAACCATTCAAAGGTGAGAGTAAAAAGCAGCTGAAACATATGATTGAGGAAAATGGAGCCCTGTAATTTTGTGAGGACTTAAGTGAAAAGAATGTGAGACAAGGTACTCAAGGAAAGGCTTACAACCACAGTTTTGCATATGGAGTCATTAGTAGAAGAAGAAATTTAACCAACATTTTCAGCATAGGTAAAAATAGCAGAGGGGCATCAAGTTGTGGAAGAAGAGAGACTGATCAGTGTAGAAGAGGAGGTGCAGTTTCACGGAAGAGCGTCTTGGGGTTTGTCATGGTTTAACCTCAGCCAGCAACTAAGCACCACACAGCCGCTCACTCACTTCCCTCCTCAGTGGGATGGGGGAGGAAATCGGGAAAAGAAGTAAAACTCGTGGGTTGAGATAAGAACAGTTTAATAGAACAG
>JAVJGG010000007.1:30981950-31009317 GCA_035590195.1 Aviceda cuculoides
GGCCTTGTTGAACTCCATGAGGTTTGCAGAGGCCCACCTCTCAAGCCTGTCAAGGTCCCTCTGGATGGCATCCCTTCCCTCCAGTCTGTTGACCCCACCACACAGCTTGGCGTCATCAGCAAACTTACTGAGGGTACACTCAATCCCACTGTCCATGTTGCTGACAAAGATGTTACACAGATACTATACATTCACATAACTCTTCTCTGAAGCTTAGCATTGTGGTCTGCAAAGTTCTGCAGGAAAAAGCTTTCTAAAAAAGTCCTGAAGGAGAAAAAAAAAAAAAGCTGAAAGTCTCATACCCTACAGGACTGGAGCTGTGACTGGAAATCTTGCATACATTTACCTGGCCTCTCAGGTTTTGCAACACTGATTATATATGTTCAGCAAGAGGGAGATGCTACCGTAAACTATCACTTTTCTATCCAGTAGCCAGGAAAACAAATCATACACTTAGAATTATATTTACCTTTTAGAGCTTTAAAGAAAAAATGTATCCTATAGCTCAGAGTACTAGTTCATCTAACCACTGGATCCACGTTCATCTAACATCTGTAATACCGAAGCAATTCAGAGCTGCGTCCCTTTCGCCTGATAGGACAGAAAATGTTAAATTAACTTACACATTTCTGGGAATACCTAAAGTTCCTATTTGAGAAAGTGTCAACTGATATTGTTTCTTAGCCATGGTGGTGAAGAAAACAAATGGTTCTCCTACATAAATTGGTGTGTTTCAAGGGGGCTAGGTGGTCACTCAGTAAGACAGTATATGGTAAGTAGACGCAGTTCAGGTAGGTAACCAGCAGAAAGGTGTGGATATTTGATATACATTCTCTATTAGCTTGAGTGCAACAGTGGGCACGTGCATAAAGCACAGTCCAGCATGAATACAGGTTGCGGAGTGGCTCAACCACTGCCCTGCCCAGAGCTACTGAACTGAACCCAGAGAGGTAGCACACACTGCACTCATCCACAGGCTGGGGCAAGAATGAGACTCTGTACCCTTGGAAAGAGCTCAGTTCCACTGAACACTACATTCAGCGTTGTGATATTTCTTGGATATATCCATTGTCCATTAGTATAATAACAGAATCTGTTCTATTAAATCCTTAAACTACTTCACTATGTGCTAATGTAAAGAAAGAAACACGCATACAAAAGAACTTCAAAACATTGCACCAGAAATGGTAGTTTCACACCTTGAAATAATAGAAGGAGAGGTCTAGAAAGAAGAGTTTACATTAATTTATGTCATATGAGAGATGATCTGGATTTGTCTTCAGGAAGACCCGTTTTGATGAACCATTGCCTTTAACCACTGTTTCTTCATTCCCTCTCCCTCTTCTAGACCATTTGCAGAATAAATAAACTCCCTATTTCATTCTTATTTTTATGATGACATTTGAAACCTGCCAGCCATTGTCAATTAAGGTGTTTCCCATCCTTCTGGGCATGTGTTTGGCTTTTATGTTTTTGAAGCAGCAGGCTGTGGATGCTTGTTATCTATGCATAGCATGCAGGATAAATGCAAATGCTTAGTAGTGTACTAAATATGACCCTTTGATTTTGCAGATGGGAAGCAGAGGGATACTACCTGGGTTACAAAGCCATCTAAACGTAAGGCTGAATGACCTGCAATAGAACAATGGATGGTGAAAAAAAGTAGCAAAAAACCAAACCAGAAGAAAAAATACACATTAAACTGGAAAAAGGTGAAACGTGAAATCTATCCCTTTTCTATAAACACATGTGGAAAGAATAACACCTAACCTTTTTATTCTTGGCTTCTTCCCCCCTGCCCCCCACCCCCCCTTCACATTCCAAGAGAAGATCTGCCAACTTTTGGCTGTATCCGTTTTTCTTCTGTTGTTTGCCAGTATTAGTGCACTCTAGCACACATTCTTTCCTAAGACTTCAAAACGAGTCATTTGTTAGGTCTAACTGTTTAAAGAACTCAGCCACCCTTCTCTCCTTTGCTCATAGCAAGCTGGGTGGTATACAGCACATTCACATACCCGAGCTTACACACTATGGCTTTGGCTGAAATCTTTAATTGAAAAGACTCTTGAACCAGACTTCACACTGCATGCTTTGTGTTATTGTAGATCAGAAGACCTCGCACCAATACATTCAAATGCTTCTAATGCTCCCTTCATCCTAAAATATACACTGAGGCGAACATACCTGTGTTTTGCTTATTGAAGCCTCCTGATGCAGACCTTCAGTACTTCTGTTCTGTAAAGCATTGCTAAAATCTTAGATCTGGATCTGCTTATCATTACACATATAAACAGAGGGTGAATTCACCTCTACACAAAAGGTTAGCACAGTTTAACTGTTTAAGGATTTAAGTTGGACTCTATGGCAAACAGGCTGTAGACAAAGGGCCGAGTTTTATCAAGAAAGTTAACATCACTCAAAAATAAAACATTGCGTGAGTTCGGGTGTACAGTACCCCTTCTTTGTGTATAATAACGTGAGAATGGGGTTAGATTCAGATCTGGTGTAAAATCAGTCAACACCAACAACTGTGCTAAAGCTGCGTCCACTTCAAACGGGTCTTAATCTGTCTCTGGAGCAGCAAGAAACATAAATCTCAACCAGCTTGATTCCAAGTCCACTGATTTTAATGTTAGTTTTGTTTATAAGAATAGCCCTTCTGTGTGAATTTCTTTCAAAGATCAAAAAACACTCCACATAGAGAGCTATTAGACTATAGGTAAGAATTCTTGTGTGTGTCTCTCTCTTTCCTTCCTTCTCTTTTTTTCTTCTAGTGGGGTGGAAGCTTGCAAGGACCTGCTAAGTTATTTCCCTGACCCCACTTCATGAGTAGTGGAATAAGGAACAGAACCAAGAGTTCCTGATTGCTTACTGCCACTCTAATGTAGCAGTATCCTCAGCCACAAAGCTCTGAATTTGCATTTTGAGGGAATGTTATATGAGATGCAGAAGAAGAGTAGGGAACCACTGGCTGGATGAAGACTTTAGGTTTGGTTCATTGTGACATCCAGCCACAACGTAGATCAGATCCAGATCCAACTGCCTCAGCATTTGGTAGTGTTCAGCTCTGGGGTCATGGTTCACTTGCTATTATGAAAATGGGCTCACAGTGTGTTTTGACGTACTTCCTACAATTGATACAGATTATTAGGTATGAGAAAGGAGAAAAGCAGTATTATGATTACAACATATAATAAGCAGTAGGGGTGCCTTGTTATATATCTCAGTCTTCTGGAGGTAGTGTTTAGCACATTTCTGCATTTAGACAAACAAAAGTCTCTTAGAGGTCAAAAATCATTGTATAGTGATTAAGGATACTGACAAAGCCAAAAATTGGACAGTTAATACCATGTTTAGGCTCTCATTTAGGAGATTTTTCAGAGAAGGGTGTTACTTAAAACTAACTGCTGTTGACCATTGGAGAAATGAGGAAAGATACTATAATCTTATGCAATCCCAGTTTTGGTCTGTTCCCTTGACCTGGATTAACCTTTTTCCTTTTATCTGTATTTTAATTCCAAACACCTCACTTGAATGCAACTGTATCCAGGTCTCTGCTAAACCTTTGATGACCAACACTAAGGTCAGCGGAAATAAGTTTGAACTCTATTATTATTTCATACCAATACTGTAGGGATCCTTGAATCTCCCATAATTATTAGTGATTTTGGTCTCCAGTGAGATGTTCAGCATCTGGCTGTATTTAGTTTATTGATTTCTTTTTTAAATGGTTAGCTGTCAAGAGCCATTTAAAATACATGTTTCTTCTTCTGAACTTACTATTTACAGGCACACACATGGCACAAAGGCTGCACAGATCTGGGCCCAACTTACTTTTGTAAACAAGAAGTAAACAGAAAAATGGCCATTAAAATCTTAGTCTAATTATTTCTATTTCTTTCTTGAGTGAAAAAAGGATAAGTTTATATATAGCACACTTTCACTACTTACATTATTACTAACTACTCTTAATAGACTAACGAAGTGTCAGCTGTGCATTCTCTCAATTTATTACATCACACTCAAATGTACTGTTTCATTCAATCAATATTAACAAAGATCGTGTCCATTAAAATGTGCACACTGTTCTGTAGACAGCACATAAAACTTGTTGGCTTTAATCAATAAAAAGCCCAGAGGTGCTCAAAAATTGCTGGGTCATGAAACTACAAAGCTATTAAACAGTATTTGGGGTTTTTTTTTAATAAATCTCTTTTTTATATGGGCATGAGTAGGTAATTCTTTTATAAATTATTAAGTATTCTTTTCATTGTTTGCATCGTATTAATACCCAGGGGACTTATTAATGGACTAGAAGTCCAGCTGCTCTGTTTCCCGTAGCTGCTCACATAAAAGTGAGAAATTCCCTTACATGGTGTCTTTGACTTACTTTTAAAACCATTCCAAATTGGTTTGGATAAAGGCCATGTGGGTAAGGCCAATATTGCTGCATGGACTGAAAACTGGCAGGCAGACAGAATCCCATAAGTCGTAATGAGCATACAGTGAGGGTCAGACCGACAGGGCCAGATTAAGGGTAACGTGGACAAGACTACATGTGAACCGAAGCTCCTGGAAGGCATGTGGTACAAAGCTGGATGCTTGGAAAGGTAACAGCGTCACGCAGTAGTGGGTGTGAACAAAAACAAGGGTCTAGGATGCGGATGTTCTTAAAATTAATCTTGGAGACACACCCTAACTTCTTACCTGGAAAAAAGGTAGCTGCCAGACTACAGGGTCTTGATCTATGAAGTGTAGAAATTCCTTCTAGGCTTCGGTTTAGCTTCTGCTTGTGTCTAATAGAACGAAAAAGACAGAACCATCCCCTCCAAAAAGAAAGTTGGCAGGCAGAAAACATTTTGGTTGTAACACCTAGGCTTGAGGAGGAAGACTTGATAGTGGCCAGGGTCCCAATATAGAAGCACTTCTACATCTTTATAGATTATTATTGTAGCAGTTGCCTCAAAAGTCAAGTTCCGAACTCTTGAAATTGCAGGATATTGAGGGCCCCTATGGCTAGTTAGAAGGGATGAAGGCTTTTCACTGGTCTGAATCTAGTCCGCCTCAGTACTGAGGAGTGCCTGAAAGTTAATCCCATGATGAATGGTCTTCACAAATTTGGCTGTTCCTGGTCCACATCAAAACTGGCATTAAACAGCAGTCTCAATAAAAGATCAGAGGAACGTGAGCCAACATATGCTATCACCCTTGCAGATTGTGTTTGGGGTGCATTCCTGGGGCTCGGGGGAAGGCTTCTAATGCCACTAACATCTTTCCTTTTCACATGCACAGAGATAAAGATGGCAAGTTATCAGGGAGTGAAGCAATAACACCAAGTGTGTCCTGAAGACTAACGGAACAGGGTAGGCATCACCCTGAAATAACATGAGATAAAATGACTCCCAATAAGAAAAAACCACAATATATGTTAACAAGGCAGAGACTTCCCCTAATCCCATTCCAAATAATTTTTTTACTTTTTCCCTAGATTATTTTTTTTTTTAAATATTTTCATCCTGAAAGAGATTACCAGGATGGAAATTTTTTGCGTGAACAGATAAACCTCTGCAAAGCTGCAAGTGACTGCAAAAGGGGCTTAAAATGAGATGTGTCATGTATTCCTATGACTAGGAACCATTGCATTGCCTATGTTCGTTATGAATGAGCATGAATCATTCCTCACTTGTTTATGATGAAAATATGGCTTTAGAGAATTGAAATGTCAACTTCAATAAAGTCAGGGCTTACTAAACTAAACAAACTCATTTTCTCCCTTGCTCTTTACAATTGACCAATAGTTTTCTCACTTTAGACCTGTCAAGCTTTTTCCCCTTACATTTCTAAATTCCTCTTTTACAGGTTAATATAACACATGTTAATTTCATTTTTAAAAGTCAGACTATACCAGTAGGATTTGAGGTCAATAATGTTAGCTACATACCCAGAAAGTCTAATAATTTTAAAAGATTTGGGTTTTTTTTTTGCATGCCTGAAAAAAAGTTTAGCCAAAAAACCTGAGGAACCTCCAGGATTCAACCATTTGACTTCAACTAATATGCATGTAAAGCCTAAGAACAACATCTTGGAGAACAGTCTGAAAATATTTTGTGAAGCCATGGATAATATTTCCAGACAAACAAGTAACAACATTCATAACAGTCATTTACACTCCTACAAAAAGGAGTACATGGCTTCTACTGGTTTATGGGAATGTATAAATAAAATAATAAATAAAAACTTACAGTATTCAAGCTGGGATCTGCCTGTGAGCTGCAGAAGATAATCCTTATTAGTATAGATTCTCTGAGCGGTGAATGAAAAACCCATGGTATCTCCACATGCTGCATCAACACATTACACACTGTGGCTGTATAAAACCAATGGAGCTATCAACAAACATGACATGGTTTAACTGAAACCAGAATTTTGCATTCTCTTCTTTTAAAACAAGAGGGACACCAGGGATTTTTTTTTTTTATTTTATTTTATAAATCAATGGCTTTATGAACATACAAATAAACCAAATATATTATATTTGTGTTGAAATATCATTTCAAGGTTTTACATTAAAGATTATTTTGAGTTTAGAAAACATTTAAAACTCAAAACACCCTAATTACAAAAATGTATCAGCTTAATTTTCCTATCTTATTCTGTAAAGAACACTATCAAATTTAAAATTAGATCCCTAGACTGAAGGAAAGCAAAGTAAACAAAACACAGGGTAGAATATGAGACTAATTTGTAAGGAGTATGAAACACCTTCGTTTAGTCAAGAGTCAAAGTTACAAATCTTTTTTCCCTTTGACCGGGGAAACTTCCAACTAAATGTTGACTGTCATTCAACACAACTCTTTGATTTTAGGCACACAAACATGTTTCACCAGAGATAATCAAAGTACAGGGATCAAAGTCATTTTACTGTCTAGCTCTCATGGAAATTAAATGCTTTACTGAATTGGGGCCTTTATATCTGGACTCTTTTCCCATCAAAACACACAAGATCAGTGATGAACTGTGAAAGACCAAGGAATCCAAACTAGATGCTTTTAACAATGTTAATGAAATTAAACTATCCTGAACTTAAAATCAAATCTATCAAATACTAATGGTTCAGCCCAGTGGTTGCCCTCTCCTGAACACAGTTTAGTATGACAACTCTCCCCAACCACTTCTCTCTCCATGGAAGTACCCTTGTTGCCATTCACAAAAGAGAATGTGTCTTCATTGCTACTAGTTCCAACTAACCTCTGGAAATGCCTATTTTACAAGTTTATTCTGAATTCAGAACTGATGTGATTAGAAAACAGACTTAACAATTCAAAACCACCAGCAAAAATCACTTTAGAAGAGAAACAAATAAGTGACAACCCTCTACACAACAGACCGTTACGATTTTTGTAATTCAGACATCTTGGGCTCAACGTTCTTACTGTTTACACCAACATACATCAGAACCGACTCCTCAAAGTTACTCAAGTGTGTAACTGGTTTGGACAAAAGGTAAGAGCCTTTCAAATACTCTTTCCCTTCACTGGCCTACATTGCTGGTAACCAAATGACAACCTCCCATACCTTGCCAGCAGAATTCTAAAAAAAAAAAAACAGAAAGCAGGATGGTAAACGCACAAATCAATAACATTTGGTACTATTATCCAGCTAATGAATTACAAGGAACACAAGTGGTGGGCACTCTAGTGGAGTTTAAAGAAGGTGTCTGATAGTTACAGTAGTAGGCTTCAAAGACAGAGGACTGAGAGATGCCCTACAATGAAAACATTATTAGTAATCTAGCTGATTTCCAGATATCTTCCAAAATGTTCTGAAAACAGCCTTAGGAAGTCAAGACTTGTGGTGAAAATCACTTGATAAACAACTAAGCTACAACTCTGTATGCAACAGAGCTTTATAAGTGAGTTAGTTCTTAGTAAATAACTGCAAGGGAACTGTAGCTGTTAGAAAGCCAGTTACAAGAAAAATTGGTGGTGTTTTCCAATTGTTCCCATGGATTTTACCAGGCAGCACAGATCAGTTACATGGAAGTCAGTCCAAACTGAGGTGTTTTTTTGTTTGTTTGTCCCACTCCTCCTGTTCTTTTGGAGCAGCAACTGTCTGGACTTCTTTCCCCACACCAACTCCTATATAATGGACCAGGTTTTGCTGCCAGACACACGTCTGCGAGGCAAGGACAGCTCCAGCACATGCTTCCTCACAGGGATGAAAGCAGACTCAGGCCCACTGCCTCAGTCCAGAAACAATATGTAATGCTCTGAAAGACCAGTGTAGACTGGAAAATTTAATGAAGAATCACCCTTCCCCTCAAACATTACCTCTCACTTCATAGATGTGACCATCATTAATACCATATGCTCACAAATAATCCTGCAGCCCACCAAACCTGAGAAATACAAGATCTCATTTGGTGCTCACTTACAGAAGCAGATACAGAATGTCGGTGGTGAAGTCCAAGAAGCTACACTGGCCTGACAGCAGTGCTGGGGAGAGGCTTAAAGTATCCATGAACAGTATTTTAATAAAAATATTCATTTTTAACTCATTTTCCTGCATCATCTTCCATTCCAGTTTCTCTGCAGTTGTCCTTGTGGCCCATTTTCTACACAGTTTCTGGACTCTGTGTATGTGTGAAGACCACTACTTGCAACAAACTCCATTAGAAAATACTTATCTCTGATAAATCACCCACTTGGCTGTTTTCCCCTCAATGTCCTTTTAGCAGGCAGGCAGTTAATGAAGTTAGCAGCAGTGACCCTTAAAGTGATACTTATAGAGTACTCATTGCTAATGCATTGCTCACAGTAATTCCTCCAAGCAGAGATGACAGGGAAGGAGTGGCAAGGACTTCTCTGTTCTGTTTTGATTTGTGTTTTTTTCTAAAGCAGATTTTAATGAAAAAAATGAGGATTGCTTCAGTGTTTCATGAGTTCCCATTCTCTGCTGACTTCATCCTTCCTCCTCTTCCCACTCAAACGCAGGCTGCTTCTAGTCTGGCTGCATCAGCAGGCTGGCTGGGGCAAGCTCGCAGGGCTCCTTTTCCAGCAGGGACTTGGGGTGGATGCTCCAGGGAGCCTGGGGAGGGCCCTTCGCCTCTCCCATGGGCTGACATAATTTCTCACCAACAGGAATCTCTTGTCGACAGCCTTGTTCTTTCTCCTCTTCTGCCAAAGTCTCTGCTGCTCTTTCATATGTTACAGGCTCTTCCACTACAGAGAACCGATATGTATTACTGAAAGCCATTTGAGAAACTTCACAAGAACTAAGCTAAAAGAAAGCTAATGGTATCTTTGAGAGAGGAAAGCTATGAAAGGAAGCACAGAATCAGGTTCAGAAAATTACAAAACCAACTCATGTCAAAAGAACAAAAAAAAAGAGGCAAAGTCAAGAACTTGCTTCAGATTTTAAGAAATTACTTGTCCTAGGCAAATTTCATGGGTTTCTGTTTTAATACACAAGAACGGGAAAAAGCATGCCCAGGACAGGAAGACTACCTGCCTGGCAAAATTAAAGCCCCTGCTCCAAAGCCAACATATCTTAGAATTATTCACTGGCATGGTATAAGTACTTTCTTTAACATGCCAGGAAATACATGAGTTTATTTACCAGTCTTGTCTAAAATGATTGAACCACTTCTGCTAAAATTTTCAACAAGGAAAAAAATCATACACCTGTCATGGGAAATTTCTGTTCCAATAGCTGCATCTGATAAAACTATAAATGAAAACAGAGCTTCCTAATGGGAAACATCAGGCTTCCTTCACTGGACAATACAGTTCTACACATGTTCACAATATTAGTCCAACCAAGTAAATGTGAGGCATATTTTCTACTGATGAATAAAGTGACTTCCCATCATATGTCTAAGGACAGGATGGGCAATTTGGAAAATCTTGTGAGATGCCTGCCCATTCAAGTATCCTCAGACATTTGTCTTTGCATATTTCTAAATGATGGATGCAAACCACGTTCTCTAGTAACTTCTGTAGTTAGGAGGTGTATATGCTAAACAAGACAAATGGTTAAGGATATCAGTCTTTCTCCATCAGTTCTCACCCATCTGAGCAATTAGGAGATTCAGTTGCCATCTATAAGGCAGCATTTCCTAAAACTCAGAGTGGTCCAGGTGGTAATCTGTGGGCCATGGAAGCCTGTTGTGTGCTTCTGTGGGGCCTGCTGCCTTTGCACCAGGTATGGGAGGTACAACTCCTTCATTCATATCTGCTTAAGCACCAAACACTCCCCAAACAAACACCTTGTTTAACACAAAAAGCAAAACTGCAGTTGCTGCCTCAGGGCAAAATGTTTCTGGGGAGACCTGGGCTTCTCACACTATTTCAGTTATCCTGCCTGAATGAATAAGGACTCATTCCACGGATATACATTCCCCATCAGCATGATGGGCATAACTTCACTTGCTATGAAGCAAACCTATGAAGTTCTATATAAATGCAAAAATATTATATTATTACTATCACAAGAAGCATTTGGCTTCTTATGAGTGTGAAAGCACTGCTGTAGTGTAATTTCTCATGAATAATCTGGTAAGTGAAGGACTGAATGGTCTCTTCACAGCAATACAAACACGGCTTCTGCTGTGCACAGCAGCTTTAAACAGGCCAGAAATGTAATTCTGATTTCTCTGTCTCCTCTATCAGCCACTGCTCCTGCTGGTACAACGGTGAGGAGAGATCTAATAAGGAAGGAAATCCTACTCACCATATTCTGAAGGACAGGCAGGATGAGGATCTGCTGTCTCACACTCAATTAGATCAACCGCTTTAGTCTCCGGAGAACTGTTACACTCCTTAATAACCGCAAACTGGAAATACATACAATATGCACAAAATATACAGAGCCCAAATTAATATAAAATGAACTGGTTTTCTGAAACCCTAGAGGCAAACTGGAAGGGCCACACACTCCAACCACAGCAGGGGGAAAAAGGTCACCTTGGCTTCTGGGATGACCCTTCCCCTGCAGATAATTAAACATTTGAGATGATGACAGCCCTGGTCTTTGGAAAGTGTGCAGTTCCAGTCTAGTAAAGAACTACCCATTCTCTTGCCTTGCAAATCAACCTTTCCAGATGCAAGAACAAAAGTTCATGAAAATCAACCCTCTCCATAGTACTGAGGGCCACTTTTAAAGTATTAAAGAGGCCTGCAAACCAGACAGCAGGAAACCCTGTCAGACACAGGGAAGGCAGCGAGCCTCCCTTTCTGGGTCTCAGCACCATCTGGGGGGGGCAGTTCCGTCGTCCCACAGTGACAGTGGAAGTGACACCTCAGAAGCAGAAGATAGGACCCTCTGGGGGAACGTGCTGAAAAGTCCAGGGGGGAAACAGAAAAAAAGAGAAGTAGAGGAAAGCAAAGTGAAGCACTGTGCTGAAATAGTATAGAGGGAAAGAGGGAAACCCAGTAAAGGGGGGATGTTTAAAGAGCAGAGACAGGGAAGAAGAGAAAACGTCTGTAAATAGGATGTTCCAACAGAAGGACCAACAGATTCAGTGGTCCAGGTGGATAATTGGTGGATTTATGCGGATAGATCACAGATGCAGCAGGTGTGACTATTTAGGCATCAGTTCATTTACATGAAATCTGTAGGCTTACAGCTGCTAACCCACATGTGACAGACCCCTGGAGGAGATTAATCTATGCACAGTTCTGCAAAATATCTTTGACTGTGCAAAGCAGAACACTTGCTGGATGAAAAGTCTCAGAATAGCATCAAAATCCAGGCATGTGCAGAAGTTTACCAAGGCTTACACATCCCTAGGACAAACCTAGCCTGAATTACGGAACTCTAATACGAATGTGAAAAAATACCGAGGCATACCCTCAGCTAAATGTAGCCTCACCTGGCAGAATAGAAGTAAAGGGAAAAGTGCATGACACTTGGACAATTTGTAGGCATAGTTTCAGTATCATGATACCTAGCATTTGATATGTGTGATAGTGTAAAATCTATTTATCCTCTGCACTAATGTAGATGGGCAAGAACAAGAAAGTCTTTACACTCCCTCTCCCCAGTCTCACAAATGAGCAGTAGCACTACGGGTTACAAAAGAAGTTAATTTCATGAGCTCTTTACAGTTATTGCATACACATCATCCCATCCCCATACAAAGTCCTTTGTTAGGATTATTAACACTGTGTAAATCAATAACATCCAAAAACCTCTTCCAGTACCTTAAGAGTTGGGGAGCTATAGTGTTTTCTATCCCCGATGTAATATAATATCTTTTTTTACATAAAGCTCCCAAATAATCCACTTTAAGTGAACAGTAGAAATGGACAACTTCCTGCTGCTTTTTGGCAACTCTACAGTTTCTAACCTGAGTGCATGCATGCATGAAGACCCAGTGAATTTAACACTCAAAGGCTACATCAGCACAGAACAAATCACCCGCGTGAAGCCACAGGAATCTGTTACTGTGTTAGCAGAAATAATTAGAAAAGGGTCAGTGATTTCCTCTTCCAGCCTGCAACAAGCCATTTGCAACAAATTACTTTATTAATGTATTTGATGTCTCCCAGTGCAAGAATGCATGGTGAAATTTAACACGAGTGTGTAACAGATGAGTAGGTTGGATTTGGTTTTTGTTGATTCAGTCCATTGCTTAGCTGTCTAATTACTCCTATATTCAGCAAAACTGTCACTGACCACTAGCATTAACTGTGGGGGCAACAGCAGGTGGGGACAGAGCTGATGAGCCGCAGGCCTCCTACAGCACTGCTCCCAGGCAACGAGCTGTTCCCAGTCCCAACAAATGTCTCTGATTTTCCCAGCCTCAGATTCCCAGCCACTTTGCAAGCTGTGGGTTTTGTCTCTGCTGTGAACGAATGATGGCATCGTCACGATTCAGCACATCTGCTGTCCAGTGTGTGGAGTAACAAAGCGCTGGTAATAAAAGACCCACAAGAGCATGCAGTTGACCAGCTAAGGAACAATATGTTGTAACCAGGGTCAAGTAAATTCAGTACTCCCAACACATATTTGATAGTGTGTTTCAGTGGCTACCCACTCACAAATCCTGCCAGACACTCAAACTAAACCATTTGCAAGGCCTCCTTCGGGTTGATTAAAAATGCTCGGATTTTCGCTATAAATGTTCCGTGACATGCAACCCCTCAGATTCCCAAGTTGAACAAACTCATCTCTTTCTGGACTCGAAAATTTGGAGCAGAGTCAAACTTCAGGCCATTTAAAGTCAAATTCTTCTGTGACCATGACTACTATGCACACAATTCTTGTACCTTTCCAGCTATAGTTGGGTGTGGAAGGCTTTAAAGCCTTGCAGTAATACCTATACTAGAAAAACTTGAGTGCAGTTACCCCAGTAAAAAGGTATGTGCTTCACTAGAGTTTATCACCAATCCTGTACAAGTATAAACTCTTCCAGTAATCTTTCCCAGAGGCATAACTGTGCTTGTTTTGAAGAGTGGATGCTGCTTAGCTAATGTGATGCTACCTGGACAAGTATGGTGATACCTGCATTACAGCAGCTTACTCAGAGCTGAATGGTATGTGTGTGCAGACAAGTTCTTAGGGTAAGTCACACGTTTCTGAGAAAGGAGTCTCAGACGGGGCACAGAAGTAGCCACAGATGCCAATTTTGTCACTTTTGCCAACTTCAAGTTTCAATTGCCATCACCCAGCAGTGTAATGTCATTTTAATGCCAGTGAGAATCAGGTCCTTAGATCAGATCTTACGGGGCCAAATTCTCTAATGCAACTTCAAAAATGACAACAGAAACAGGCCAGTACAACCAGATAATGATGTCATTTCTACCTACACCAGTGCAAAATTGGTATTTTATATCCCCTCCTAAACTGCCTGATAACATTCTGGTTGTTTTTCTTTACAAGGCAGCAGCTTCTAAGACAAAGACATTTCATTTCATCAACCCCCAAAATAAAGGTTCAACATCTCATGTAGCACACACAATACTTGGCTTCCAAGAAGCCTTTTTTACAGAGGGCATACTTTCCTGTGAAAATAACTCTGTGATATGCCATGTCATCACATTGCCATTTCCTTAATTTAGAACACAGTTCCCCAACTGTTGTGTTCAAAGCTAACAATAACACTGGCTAATGGTTGCAATACATCCAGGCAGCTGTGAACTTTGAGGGATAACAATGAGGTAAGATGAACTAGGGTTCACAGCAAAGCACTTGATGACTCTAGCAGTTATTTAATATATTTAAGATGTGAATTATTTGATGGATAATCTCAAGTGGATCCCTAACACTCTTTGATCCTTCCTGCTTCCCTCTCCACTCCACATTAATATAGTTACCCGAGACTTGTTGCTAGTAGGTGTCACGTTCTCATTGTCAGCGCGGCTGCTGGCATCTCTTATCGCTTCTGCATAGAGATTCTTCTTATACAAGTTTTGATTTCTGCAATAGAACAAAAGCTGAAACAAATTATTTTGCTTTGGGAGGAACAGATGCTGCTTCCTTTCACACATTATTCTATAGGTATTTACAGAAGAGAGATATATTTTGTTTTCTTTCATTGGTTTGAAAGGGTGTATTACTGTCAATTACTGCACAGTGGTTAAAACAAACAGCTTGTCAGAAACTGCAGTGAGAAGTCAGTAAGAAGTGAACAAATGTTTGTTCTAATGTGCCATCTGTAAAGGGTCATTCATTAGAAAAAACAATAGGCCTCATAATTTTAACTACCCCCCTCCATTTTCTTATATCATTCTATTTATAATACATTCCTCTTGTAAAGATTTAGGTTTCAGCCAATACAATGAACAGCATTTGTAGGTGAAGCTCAGAAATAAAAATCTGACTATTTTTGTACACCATTGATCGTTACAATTATGAAAGTCACTTCCACATTCATCTGCATAATTTATGAAAAACAACAATTTCAAAAATTATTATGAAATAAACAAACTGAAAGCCTCAAAAACCTTGGAACTAAGACATTTACTAGGAAAAGCATGAGCAACAAATTAACTCAAGGGGGAAAAAAGCCAAGAGTACAGCCTGGAGCTGGAAAAGGTTACAAATAATCAGCTCTAAGTGGCTAGTTCCAGAAATTAAAAAATTGCTATTTTTGCAGTAAAACAGCAATCACTTATAAAGCAGTATTAAAAGCCCATATAGGCCCCAACATAGAAAACACGGTCCAAAGAAGAAGAGCTCATTTACACTGCTTGAGATCCAAATCAGTATATCTTTACTGATTTTGCATACATGTTTTTTCTCCATCTAGACATCAGCTAACAAGATTAATGTTACACTCTTCAAATTCCAGAAGTCTCAAGTTATAACATCCTTTTACTCAATCTATTTTAAATGAAATTTAATAGGCATGTACCAAAGAAAATAGGAATTTTCCTTTTATTTCTACATCACATTCATATACTAAATGGAAAGTGCATCTACCATAATTATCATATGTTCCTCCCTTTATGAAAATACAATGTAAATAAATTTTTCTTTTTTTCTAGAAATGAGGAAGACCTGTCTCCATCACAGATTTTCTCCCCAGATTCTCCATAACATGTTCCTGCGTATTCAAATGTTTAAAAAAAAAGTAATTGTCTCCAGTAAGGGGTAAGATTGGGACTGCTAATATGAAATCAAATATGTGTCAGATCTGAGGGTACATCCACAGAGCAGAATGCTGAGAAATAAGGTAAATTAGTTCATTTTGACTTTTCCTGACACTGTGCGAAGGCTGCTGTTCATGTTTTGTCACCTGGATGTGCTCATTCCGCACTGCAGCTCATAGTGCTGACAAAACTCGAGCCCATTACTCTAGAGTTATAAAATCCATTGCACGGAGCTCACACACAGGCATGGTCCTCAGTGGGATGCCCTGCTCAAGAGGATCACTAATTCTACATCTTATTTTACTGCATGCAGAGTAACAGATGCCAGGTGGACTTGGCGGGCATGGGGGTCTGTGTGTGTGACTGAGCACAAGCAGACGAGGCAGTGAGATCTAGCTGACCAAGCATGGGCAAGAGGCCAAGAATTTCTCCGTCCTAATCCTAGTCCTACTGTAATTTTTTGCACAGCCTTGGCCAACTGAGGTGGAGGGGTTGTGGGTGTTAAATCTTTGATTCAGGGGTTGGGGTTTTTTGTTGTTGTTGGAAAAAGAGTTGTTTCCTTGCTTCCCAAGAAAGATGGGAAACTTGGCATAGTATACAGTCAGATTACATAAACCTAGCATTAAGGATGACACAGTGCTCTTCAGCAGATTACAGTCATTGAACAAACCAACACAATACTTTGGTATTCTTGGCCTCCAGTTTACACATTTTTCAAATTGGCAAGTGTGGATCTCCAACTTCATTTCCTCCAATTAAAAGAAGATAGGCATCTCCATTTTAGAGGGTAAGGAACAGGACTATTACAGACTTAATTGCTATATTTCAAAATACAGTAGATAATGCGAAAAAGCAGTATAGCAATTTCAACCCAAATACTGGTTTCCAGACTGCAGTTAAATAAGGATTTTAGGTCAGTGGTTTCATTTTGATCTAGTTATGCTAGTAATAGCTGCAGTACAAATTCAGTCAAGCATGTAATTGAAAACTTGTTGTCAAGGTAAATAGTTATATTGATCAAAAGCATTTGGCAAGAAAGAAAGGTAAATCGGGAAAAAATGACAAAAGAGAAAGGAAGGGAAGAGAATGAGTATCTTCACACTGTAAAACCAGCCATATTCTATCTATTTTTCATGACAGTTTATATGACATATATGGGAAATATAAGAATACCACAATTTGTCTATTCTGAATGTCTCATTCCACTGATTAGCTTCTGAATCCCAGGTCATGAGAACAAACCAGGCTGTGCTTAGCTTTAATTCTGGACCTCTACCATTAGTCAATAGAAAACAAGAAATGTGGCAGCTTGTCTACTTTTATGGACTAAATATGCTTGGAACCATTAAATAAGAATGGAAAATATTGGCTTCCATAGTTAACTTCTTTTGTAGCTTAACTTTTTATGCCTAGGAGAGCCTAATTTTAAAATTAACCTAAACCACAAACAAAACCCCTGCCCACAGAGGGCCGGTTCGCATGCAGCAGGAGACTCTTGATTTGGCTGCTGTCTGGCTTTTTGTTTGTTTACTTTTCAATATAAATATGCGTTTAAATAAGAGCCTCTGAGAACAGTTATCTGCCAAGGTCATGGCCAAAAGACTCCAGCTTATTAAATGCTGAATACTTTCCAGTCCAAGGGACATCGATGACATTTAATTTCACATCAGACTGGGTTCTTGAACACTGACTGTAGGGATTTTTTTTGCCATGAGAAGAATCCCAAACCTGTACAATTCATTGCAGCCATGGAAAATGCCAGGGAGTACTTTAACAACAGATGTGCCTTAGGCTCACATCCCTGATTTTACTGTTTCTACTGCCAGGAAAAATGCTTTCACATACATTGCTGGAGGCATCACTGTGGAAGTTTTCCTATTGGAAGGTTAGTAAGCTGCTTTTCTCCATGGCAAGGAAACTTTCAGGTGCCACTCTACACTGAAAGGGAAGCAAAACCAAACTAATGGGACAGCTAGCAGAGAAGAGCCAAACCGTACGATGACAGTTTCAGACATCTAGAGATCTTAAGGGAAACCAAGGAAGAAGTAAATAGCATGGCTCCTGAACTCTCTCGTCAATATAAATCACGGCTCCTCTTCCAACCTAATCAGGTCTATTCTTCTGCCCCCCAGACACATGTTACTCACTAACACCAATGTGATTACTGCAGGCAAGGGACATGCCGGAACTTTCCAAATTATTCATAGATCCAATTACTGAAAAGCAAAAGAGTAGCAAGGATGATATGGCGATTTCCGCCAGCTGAGGAACAGCTCGCCTTCTTCACCATGAGCCCTCGGTGAAAGTCAGCAGCACCTTGGTCCCTGTGCAACACGTTCACAGCGCGTGTTTGGAAGCACTACCTGTGGCAGTAGGCAGCCAGGGACCCCAGCAGCAGCAGGAGGACCAGCACTGCTACGCATACCGTGATGGTGATATTCCGCATCTTCACCCGCTCGGCGTGCTGCTGCTCCCACCACTCCAGATCGCTGAACTGGCACCGCTCTCCGACATAGCCTGTCACACAGCTGCCAAAAGGAAGTGTGCACACTTTGTAACTGGTGGCAGAGGAAAAGGCCCTGACCATCACTTCAGTCACCTTGCATATTGATTTACCATTGGCAACCACTATGGAAATACCTGGTTTAATTTAGTAATGGTGAAGACAAAACTACTTTAAAGGACTGGCTGTCAAAACCTGTAGAATTCAATATTAGAAGGCTTTTTTTACTATAAAGCTATTGAATTACACAGAGATTATAATTTCCAAATTCCAATGGTAAAGAATAGAAAAAATAATTTTCTCTCAAATCCTGTTGTGTGATTAGTATTTCCGCAATATTTTCCATTTGTTTACAGCAGCAAGCTTCCGTTTCTTTGAAGTAGGTAATATAGGACTTATTCATATTTTCAGAGTGATTTGGTTAAGGGAATCAAATTTGAATCTGAATCCTTACTTTAAAATAAAAGACTAATGAAAGTATTTTTAAAAAACCTAGTATGGGTTAGAAATATCTTCATAATTTACTTTTAATACAAGCTTCTTTTGTAGGTAGTTTTTGTTTGTTTGTTTGTTTTTACCACTGTAAAACCCAACACAAAAATTACTTATCAGTGCATGAAACCCTCAAATCAAAACTACTAGGAAGTGAGAAATACATCAAGAATCTCAGCCTAGTTTTACTGTCCAAGGTAAGAGAGAACAAAAAGGAAATAGTAAATGTAAAAAATGAACAGCTTAGTCAATTCATAACAATCTCTCAGCAGTGTAGGCTCAAATCCTTCTCACAAGTCTTATCAGTCTAGTTTTATTCAAGTCAGAAGAGCTAGTCAAATGAGCAAAAGAAGCAGGATTTACCTGCAGCAGCTTTTACCTAATGTCCTGGAAACATTATATCAGCATTCATTATTAAATCAGATGCAAGCACTTTCATTCTGTCACAAAGTAGAATGCATATATGTCAGGAGGCAGAAAAATGCTAATTTTTAATGTAAGACCACAATAAATTCCAAACAAGCTAGAAGATCTACTTTCTAGTGTAAGAGCTTTTATTAATTAAAACACAAATCACATTTGGTATGTGATTTTTGCTAGATATTTTTGCTAGATAACATTTTTCCATTACTTCGTTTTGGTATTTCATATATACAGTCTACATGAATGAATGCTGCCATCTAGTGAGAATTCAGCAATATGAGAATTCAGGAAGGACCACACACAAACCCTGACCTCCAAGAACACGGCTAAGTACGGTTGCTGCTTAATTTTTTAAATGGCTTCCACTTTCAGAACTGAAAAATATGTACATTTGGATTCTTGTTCTGCACTAACACCTAAAAAATAGAAGAAAAAAAGATGTGATCCAATTTGAAAGTTCTGCAGTTGTAGACTTTTCAGTTTCAATAGAAGCTCAATGAGATGAAAAAAAGATAGCATTCAATGCCTCTAAAATTTACACTAAAAATTCATAACATGTACCGGAGATGACCATGAGTCTCATCTCCTGTAATGGCTTTGCTGCGCTTAGGAAATCCATGGCACAAAGCATCCACTTCATTCCCCTGTACGTACATGAGATACATTCTTTTCATATTCCTGCAGGTACAGAGGTCTGTAGGTAGGGGAGACCACCCATATTTAAAAATAAGAAAGCCTAGGATTTGAAAGTGCTTGCAGGAATGGCCTGGTACAGATGTTCCTGCAGTGCAGTACAAGGTAGATCTGGAGGAATGGTGGGTCAAAGAAATCCTTCAGCACAAAGCTTGCTCTCCTCACTCCAGGGTCGCACCATGGCCACTCCAGTTACTGAGACACAGAGGGAGATTCGCCTACTACAGAACAGCATCCATCCCCTGCACCGGTCCTCACTTACCAGCTGAGACCCCAGGGGAGGACGCAGGTATTGGATTTGTCCCACTGCAAATACTTCTATGCTTGATTTTGAAGAAAGATATGAGACAGATTCAAATATAATCAAGTTACACAATTAAGTTCCAGCACTAATGGTTTTGAAGAAACGATTACCCCATGGCACTAGGCTGTCACATTGACCAGACCAAGGCTGACTTCTAGAGATATGAGATTCTCTTTGCTTTTATCAGTAACTATATTTGGGGAACCAGGAATTAGGCTTCACAAAAATATCAACATGAGGAAGGAGGTCTCAATTTTCAGGTCTCATTGCTACTTTCCCTGTTTTTAAGAGGACAATCGTGTTGTACCCTTTCTGCCAGGAGCCAAGACTCCTCAAACTGTAACGGAAGATGCTGACACCAGAGTTCTCCTCCCTGGTCCCAGTCAGAGGAAACAAGATGGAGGTGTCCTCTTCCACTCCAGTGAATGCTACGCATGAGCAGCAAGGCTGACAGGGAGGTACAAGTCAGCACGATACTTAGAGGAGAGACAGCAAGCACCTCTTTCATAAAGATATGAGCACTAAGTCATTTAACAACTTATCTCACATTTCCAATGCAAAGAATCGAGCGCTTAGGAAATAAATCCAATCCTACTATTAATTGTAATGGGTGTGAATGGAGTGACCACTTACAGAAACTTACAGTGATCACTTACAGAAACGAGCAGAGTCTAATGATAATTGCTAGCATGAGTGATGAACAGATAATTGATGGACAAACACTTCACTGTCTGCACTCAACTGAGCCCTAAGGATACCATTCATCAGCACAGACAATACAAATTACTGTACTTACTTGCAGGCATAGTCTTGTAGATCAGAAACATAATTGCACACTCCACCATGGAGGCAGTATGACTCGTAGGAAGGAGGGCATCCTACAATATCACCTTGCACAGGGTGGGTGGAGTATTCATTGCTGACAACAGTGGGGGACACAGTAGATTCTGAAACACAGGATTTCACAAGGACATGTAAAACTTTTGGCCGCATTGGCAACGTGATCTTACAAAAGAGTTCCAGGACTTCAAGATAGGAAAGTAGGTAAAAATCTCTAATTTCTACCAATTACTTGTGTTTTACCTATTTGCTTATGTTGGTTATCAAATTCAGGCACACAGAACTTTAGATCAAAATACTAAATATGCTTGATTCTAGATTTACAACAAAAAACCCACAGAGGTTGGCAGCATTCTGTCTATTTAGATGTGTGAGTACAGGTCTGAAGAAAAACTGCACTGGCTGTATAGTTACTTACGCTTAAATTATTTTTGCAACTTACGCAGCTTTAGGGTATCGTAAATCCCTATGATGTATAAAATACCAGTCAGATGAAGGGTGACTATTTCATGCACTTGGATCTCAGACTGAGAAGTTTTCACATGCAACTTGTCATTCCTATGCAGATTATTTCTACTATGGTTCCAGCCAGTTGATTGCATCTGTGTGTGACTGTAGATCACATTTTTTATTGTTTCAAGCTGGCTCAGGTACAGCTAACAGCATCACTAGGGAAGCAGGGAACTCTATTGACCCAATTCTTCAAAGGGTTCTGTAGCCTGCTCTGAATTGCACACACTGTCACCTACACAGATATCTAAACTACCTAGGTTTAAAGGTAGCTCTAATATCTCTGCACAGCATGACCTACAGTGCAAACATGCCCTTACAAAAAAGGAGCGCTTTCTTGCCTACTTTCATGCTACAGCAAATCTATAGGTCAGAACCAAACATCTTGTCCTGGGTTCGGCTGGGATAGTGTTAATTTTCACAGGAAGCTGGGAGGAGGGACAGCCAGGACAGCTGACCTGAACTAGCCAAGGGGATATTCCATACCATGTGATGTCATGCTCAGTATGTAACTGGGGAGTGGGCTGGGGGTGGTTTCTCAGCAGGGGAAGTGGTGAAGCATTGGGATCCGGGTGGTGAGCAGTTGCACTGTGCATCACTCATTTTGTATATTCTTTTATTAGTACTATTGTTGTTGTTGTCACTTGTTTCCTTGTGCTGTCCCAGTAAACTGTCCTTATCTCAACCCATGAGGTTTTATTTTGTTTTGGGTTTTAGTTTTTTTTCCGTTCTCCTCTCTGATTCTCCTCCCCATCACACTGGAGGAGGCAGGGAGGAGTGAGTGAGCAGCCTCGTAGTGCTTTGTTGACAGCTGGGTTTAAACCGTGACACATCTACGTGGCAACGAATTTCTAGCAGTATGGCTTAGCAGAAATGCTCCTAATCACTCTCATACATTTATGGGACCAGTTTTATGACTGACGCCAGTTTTATTGCAACATGACCTTCAATGACATTTGTGTTTTAAAATTTCATTTGCAGGAGAACTGCCATGGCAAAGAGCCTGAATGGAAAGGGTTGAGTGATTTTAGTGAACTGCAGGTGTGACTGCATTCTGCAAAGAAAATTTCAACTTGCTAGAAGAGCTTATTAGAACTAAAGAACTAAAACAGTGTGTTAACAGCCATGAAGACATGGGATCAGACTTATAGCTGAGGGACCTAGAAGGCATTACTTCCAAGTCATGCATCATTTAAAAATCATCATTTCCTGAGTCACACCTGAAACTACTGAAAGCTTAAGTAACTGAAAAAGGGGGTGGGGATCCTGATAGATGTTCTACTTAAAAAAGACATAATTTCCTTCTGTTTTTCTGCAGAAACAAATCTGTGACAATCACACAGTGTCCCTCTGTCATCAGTGTCACTTGATCTGAGTAAAATTCATCCCAATGAAGAGGGCTGACACAGAGTAAGGTGATGAGTCACTTAGCTCTACATTTTCAGAGAATGCTGCTGTCACATTGAGGCACTGAAATGAGGGTCAGATAGTCACTAGTGCTGAAACTTCAGCAGCTCCTTTCATTAAATTGGTAACCAGATTTTCTAAAGAGTTTCAGAGCCCTTTTGAAAAATTGGCTTGAAAGACTAGCTTATTCTGAAGAATTAAATGGAACTTAAATTATGTTCAGTTTTTGTGCTAGCCTTCTGCAGAGCGAAAGAAGGCACAGAGAGTTTGGAAAATGACACAGACTGAAATCACCTCCAAAAATGTTACCTCCAAGGAGCATTTACTTCTGCTTCTGTTTTTAAAGACCACTAGACAAATGTGTCATTACATTTAGACAGTAAAAATTAGCATTAAACCTTAATGTAGATATTTCCAAACTAAACTTGGATCTGGTCTCCTTAGCCCACCTCAGAACAGCCTCCTAAAGCAAGGTTAAATGGATCCACAAGCTGCCAAGTATGCCACTATACAGGGCTTCCTTAACTTCCAGGTGTAAAAACTTATCCAAGAGCACAGTACCTAGTCAAGGGCCACTTCCATTTTAATTGCTCACTCCATTTACTCACTGCAACCGATGCCAGTTCCAGAAGCATCATCAGCACACGAGCAAGTGAAGTTTCCTTCTGTATTTGTGCAGGTTATGTTCTCTCCACAGGTGTGGGACCCTGTCTTGCACTCATCAATATCTGTCACCCAAACAGTCTGCAGTTAGAAGAACGAAATGCCTCAGAGCATCAGTTAAAAGGGCAGCACTTGCAGCATTACAGTCTCCTGGCAGTGCGGAGAAACACCAAAGACTTTCCCTCTGCAAATACACCTTCATGGAAAACATAAAGGAAAAGCAACCAGCGCACTTTCTATGTCAAGTAATCGCAGCCTCCCCAGCCACTCAGAGCACACCGCGCCGCTGCAGCAGATCTCCACGGGGAGAAGGAAGGAAAGGCTTCCCCGTGACACGTAATGCGTACAGTAGAGTTGAAGAGAAGACTTATTTGTACTTATATTCTCCTGGCATTGCTAGTCATAGCTAGCACCCTGGATGAATACTAGAGTACTGGCAGTTGGCATTTTTGCATTAAGACAGCACAAGGGGTTGGGAGTGGGGAGCTGCCCACCCCTGTACCACCTGCCTGCTCCAGCCTAAACAGAAAATTTAGGCAGAAGGAAAGGGTCTAGAAACCTACAGGTTTATCCAGTTTGTGTAAACGCTTAAATGAAGCGAGTCTCTGAATTACTATGAAGGGAGTCCCTGATTACAAGAAGAGTTTCCAGGCTCAGAGCCTGTGTTATGCTCATGTACTCCTCTCACCCACGTCCTGCTGCACACCCTCACCCTGCCTCCACACCTCCTCCAGCACAGCCCATGGCGGAAGCTCCTGCCAGGCTGGCACTCACCCCCTGGGCCGGCACCTGCCTGAGCACCCCCTCAAAGGTGGGAATTTTGGAAGGGTTCACACGTCAGAGTTTGGGAGCCTCTGATTCATTTTATGAGCTGTCGGCCAGATCTACTTTGGGAAAACGAAATCACAGATCTATCGTCCCAATTTGTGTGAAATTATTGCTTAAACCACTGGGACTTTTCCTACAGTAAAATTAACAGGGTCTGGCCCAAAAAAGTATAGAAAATTCACAGCAAGTTTAGAAGCAAAAATACAGGAACAAAACTGTTGCAGCATGTTCCAAGAAACGTGATTTCAACAACACAATATGAACTCATCTTGTGCCATGTCTGGATGTACTGACGCATTTCTGGATAGTGTGCTTACATGCATGTGTCTAAAACTGAAGTATAAAATCACTTACCAGTTTCTGGTTTTTATAGTACATTTCAAGTCACTGAATAAAAAATTAGTTTGAATTCTGTTTACATCATAGCAACATTGCATCATTTATAAAATGCTGTGAAAATATATATTACCATATTCTGGACTCAAAGACTTCAGAAAGATAATGGACTGTTTTTCAATAATAGTGGTAGGTACCACAATCATTCTAGCTGAGCAATGATACCACAGACAGTGAGAGCCAAGGGCTGCCTGGGGACATGCCTTGTAGGTGGTACTGGGACAGCAAGAGGAGCTTGTCACTTCTGTCTACATTTGCAAACATCCTCAAAGACATGAGCTCTGGATCTCTGACCACTGTACACAGACTGCCTTCTCCAACCTCCTGTCTCTGATACTTTCCACACCCTGCCAGTAATAATGATATTGTTCTTAATTTTTCAGTCATCTTTATCTGTGTCGAAGAACCAAAGCCCAGTAAAGACTATGTAAGAATTGGGTCAAATTTAATGGGCTTTGAATTACACTATAAAGGAAAAAGGAAAAAGAAAGGACAGAAGAGAAGCTAAGACTCTCATAAAGCTCTGAACAAACTGTGTGCTAGTCAAACACTGGGGGGAAAAACTTCCTGTTCCATCATATTTACTGCTGAAATGGATTAAAAAATTAAGAAATGTAGGGAATGAAGTAAAGACCTGGCATTAGAGCTGGATGGGAAAAATCAGTGGGTCTGATTATTAACAAGACTCTAAATGTACTCAAGTTGTCAGTGTCAACACCTTGAACCTCATGCCTATTAAACAGACCTGGAATTATTTGATGAGTATTATGACACACTCAATACCTGCTTTCGTTTATATTCATGGCAACGATTTCCAATAAAAGTCTACTGCTTCACCTCCACTTCCCTCCTCCCCTGCACTCTTCCTCTCCTGCTGCAGCTACTAAAAAGAGTGCAAACACTGAGAGGAGGTATCCACTGACAGCTACAGGCTTTGCATATTGATCAGTTACTGGGGTTGCCACACGTTGAACAGGAAGGAAAGAATCAAAAAGGAAGAAATTATAAATGTCAGCTGTCTGGAGGACCCACTGTTAGGATCCACGCTCTTACCAGATTTTTAAAAAGAACCAGAAGATCTCATTTGACAGCTTCACAGCTTGATGCAAGGCTAGTCCAAATCATGACATGTCTCTTGCTCATTCATCCTGCCCCAGCCTTCCAGATACAGCACAGCCCTCACGCATGCCCATACCATAGCAATGGACTCCATCTCCAGTGTAGCCCTCCAGGCATTTACAGACGTAGCCCCCTTCCGTATTGATACAGCCAGACACGTTGCGATTACAGTGGTCCATATTTACAGCACACTCATCAACATCTGCGAGACAAAACAAGGAGGCGGGACACATGGGTCATGAAACCATCAGGTAAATCAATATAAAGAAATGTCTACATCATGAATCTCCCTCAGACTATGGACTATGCTGTCACTTGTAATTTGTGCATCTGAAGCAAATAGGAAGAGAAGGGCTTTGTGGTCTTTTGTTGGTATGAAATTTGACGGGGATGTTATAAAGAGCCTAAGACAGTCAACCAGCTACTTTCAGCTGGACACCTAGAGGTTCCACAAATACCACTTGCTTAAAAAAAAAATCCCATTTGGAGGGAATGACCCTATTCAAAACTAGCCTTATATTCCTAAACCCTTCTTAAAGAGAAACTTTGCTTTGAGAATGAACACCTAAGCCTAAAAAAAAAGGTACCACAATGAAAACAAATTACATTAATTTCACCTTCCTTTTTTTTTCCTTTCCATAGCAACATAGACTCCTGTGAGTCTTCACACTCAGCCACCAACTGGTAAACTGTTTCTAATGCCTTCCTGTCTTGGCCATTATGAGAGAACAAAGTGCTTTCATTTATGTTGTATCAAAGTCCAAAAACTTAAAGACCACTCTGAGCAATGTGTCATCTGATTGTTAGAGTCTCTTTCTACTGCTAGAAAGAAACAAGAGCAGCACTTTTATGTAAACATTACATCAGGAATACTAATTTTTAAGAGATTCCTTAGTACATCTAAATTATACATCAACTATCACGTCTATGGACTAAGCTTTTCTAATTAGGAAATTTTTACAAATATATTATGCTTTTATTTCTATTATCCCCGTTATTGCTTGTTAATATTAATAGGATTAACACTCATGACTCAAGGGAAAATAAGACATGTGATAATTAGCCATTTCATCCCACATGCTGTCTGCTCTTCATCCCTTTCAAAACAAGCAATACCTTTGACCTTTCTGTGATGGATCACGCAGCAGAGCTGCCAATGTGAGAAAATATAGATTTTTCTTCCTCTCCCCCAGTTTACAGTTTTCCAGAAGATTGTATTAATGTCTTATATTACCATAGCATGATTTCCCCTTCCTGGTAAATCCTTTCAAACACTGGCACACAGCACCATCTTCCAGCAAAACACACTGTGCATTGACATCACATTCTAGTGCAGTGCAGTCATCTTGATCTATAGCATAAACAAAACCAAAAAAGCCACTAGATGCATTTGGACCAATCAAAGGAGGTACTCGTTATGGTTTAACCCCAGCCAGAAACTAAGCACCACGCAGCCACTCACTCACTTCCCCTGCCGCTCCCCCCAGTGGGATGGGGGAGAAAATCAGGGAAAGAGGTAAAACTCATGGGTTGAGATAAGAGCAGTTTAATAGAACAGAAAAGAAGAAACTAATAATGATAATGATAACACTA
>JAVJGG010000007.1:31009417-31024212 GCA_035590195.1 Aviceda cuculoides
TTTTTCCTTTTTTTTATATATATATATATATATATATATATAATTTGCTACTTTATACCCTAAGGAGGTAAGATTCACCCCTTCTGCACCACAATTTACTGACCAGAGGCAAATACTTTCTGAAGACAAAGATATTGCTATTTTTCTTGACAGAGAGCAAACCTGTTGTTTGCTGATGCACATATTTTAAAATATAACCTGAGAGAGAAACTATCCTTAAGATACAAATATTTATATATGAACACACTCAAAATACAGTTAACTGTAAATTTTTTGTGAACAGAATAATACACTAAATACTATAAAATCTTCAGTTTGTCCCACATGTCATACTATTAAAAATATTTCCCCAGTATGCTCTGAACAGCACTAGGGTTACTTGACAGAGATGGTAGGTGAAAAAAAAGGGTGTAACTATGTTTTCAATTCAAAGAGAGGTTGTGCAAGGAACTGAAGCTAGGATTACTTAGTTTAGAAGAAATAAAGTGCAATTACTTCCTGGAAGATAAATAATAATATTAAGGGAATTCTCAAATGCCCATCAGGATCAAACATTTGTTTTGTCTGAGGGCAATAATTATTTCAGACTGCATCACAGCACTATTAATTTAAAAAATACCAATCATTACTTATGAAACATGCTTAAGGAACTGGAAAAAATTAAATAAAAATGTATTTATATTTTTTCCCCCACTGTACTTAACTGAGCAGTTGACAGTGGTGTAGCAGTTTCCTTTAGTGATGCTGGTGGTCATGGGGCAACTGATACAGCTTGGGACTGAAAAGCATTCGCTTTAAATTAGGAAAATGTGATTTTATAGCTACACCAACCGGCAAGGGGACTTCGCAGGTGTACAGCGAAAAATGGACATTGATGTATTCTCTAAAATTAACTAGATTTCAAGTTGAGGGAATCCTATGAATATTATTATCTTCTGTGGTAATAAATAATAGAAACATACCAAAAACTTGCAGTATCTTCCCACAAGTCCTAACTCAATTCTGCCTTGCTTGTGTTTCAGTTCATGATGAGATGTTCCCTTTCAGAGCTAATTGGACTAGTTTAAAAGGTTAGTGTTGCTACCTACTCTTTACTGTCCCTGCCAAAATTTACTACCCCTGCAGGTGAGCCGGGGTAGCACGTGGGCCCTCCTCATCACCTTCAGCACAAATACAGCTGGATTAGGACAAAATCCCAAGAAAGGATGCGTAGGGCAAGCAAAGGTGACTAAAACACAGGGAGAAGCCTCAGATGATCCACTCTGCTTTGGGGGTAGTAAGTATGAATGCCAGCAGAAATGCCGCAACATGCTCAACTGATGCATTGGGGTTTGCAGTGGGCAACAGAAGCTAAGCAGTGCCTTGGTCAGCGTTAAACCTCTCATCTACCCCAGAAGCACTCGGTACCCTGCCAAGCCATATCCTAATACAGCTTCAGGCACCATGCCTGCACTTTAAACTAGCTTATAGTAAGCTTTCAAAACAAAAATCCCCTGAAACAAAACCACCCAAACATTAAAACCCCCAAAGAAACTTAAAACAAACAAAACAAACACACACACCCCCAAACAAATATGCATAAAACCCCCAAACAAACATAAAAAGAAAATCCCATGGTATTTGCAGAATCAGAAATTACAGCCTTTACCTACAAGATTCAAATTGCACCAAAACCATGGGTGAGACAGGCACTCAAATTTCATTTCTTTTTAACATGATCTGGTCACCAAGCTTGCTTGTGCCTCTCCGAAAATCCTGCCCTATGCTCAGGTCACTCAGGTCAGGTATGCATAAACCTTTTCTTCTTTGGGGATGGCAGCTCCTTCCCTGTGCTAATTCACCAGCAGGACACACTGGATTCATACCCCTCCATCCTGAGAAGGGACAGAGAGCAACACCACTGATGGTGGGCAGGAGGCACTGTGGACACCGGCAGTCTGGCATAACACTGTATCAGTCCCTGGCTTTGGTTCTGCCTGCACAGAAAAGCCAATTTTATGTGCATTTCCAGAGCTCAGAGTACTCCTCTCCTTTCCCATTTCCCAATACCACGCTGGACCTCATCGTCTCTCATTTATCTATGTTTTTTAAGTCAGGCCATGGGGCAAAATGGACATCAAGAAGCCCTGGTATCAAAGTTTTTCGTGCTGTAACCCCCCAGCTACTGCTCCAAAAGACACCAGCATATCTATTTAATAAACTGAGAAGTGCTTGCACGACTCTCCCCCCCAGACCACTTTGATCCGACAGCACCAGCTACTACCAAACTGCCTAAGGCTGTCTTCTTCTTCCCTGCAGCACACCTTCCAACAGCCACATGCTTCATGCTCCCTTTGGCTGGTGAAAAGTGAACGCAGAGCTCAAGGGCCCTGATTCTGCCCCAAGTGCCTCCTGCAGGCAAGCAGACACCTGCCAAGGGCAATTTCCTTTGCGAGAGTGTCTCTCCAACAGGAACAGACTTTTTCTTTCTCTTTTTGAAGTGCGAACTTGGGAAGCTAGGAAGGACATCTGTATTCACTAGAATGAAGGCACAAAAAGCCACCACCATGCATGCGTGATGCAAGAGAACAGTATGGAAGTCACCTCTGCACTGTTGCCCGGTGGCTCTGAGTGTGACAGGACTCAAAAACCTACTTCTTCCTCCATTGCTTAAGTTCTTCGGAAGCTCTACCTGCTCCTTCCCAGTAGTTCAGCTCCTCTTCGGCCTTTTTTAACCACTTTTGCACCACAAAAATTACATTCAGAGCATGACAGACCCAGCTCAGCAAAAACCTGTGGTCTGTGCTGCACTTGGTGGGACTAGCTGGGGGCATGCGAATTGTGGCCCTAAGTATCTCAAACATAAACTGAACAAGAAACTTTCAAGGTGCAGCTGACAGGATAGTTCACAGATGGCAGGAAAAGGGCAGAATTAGTGATTCTTATTCCACCGACTCCACTTTGGACTCACAAGACCCCAATTTGCTTGTTATACTACCCTCCCCCTACACCAAAGGGATAAACTAAATTTTTGCTGCAGGTTTGGAGAAGCGGTTTCCATCACAGAGTTTTGAGGCTACCCTGAAGAAAGACCATCTCCAGGCAGCTTGGAAAGGTAGGGGTCTCTCCCTGCTTGTTTACTGAAAATGAGCTAAGAGATGACACTAAGCAAGGCCATGTAGACTCTATCCGTGCCTGCTGCTTGACAAGCACTACCCATCATTTCCTCCGCGTGCGTGCCCCACACCAGCACCCATGCACGCATGGATGCGGATGTCTGAATGCCATGCTGCTGGCTGAGTCCGCCCATGAGTGGACGGTGAGAGACGGAGCATCCCCTCATTACAAAAATGCTTCCTGGGTTTAATGCCAGCTTTTGAAGCAAAAGGCTTCAAAAAGTCTGTTCTTGTGCAACCGGGGCTACGGTGGACAAAGCCAGTGACATTACAAGTGTGTCAAGACTACTTCAGACTCCAGCCCAGAGCCTGTAAAAGCACATTAATTAGGATCATAATGTCCAGTCACAGTACAGGAACAGCTCAAAAGGATTAAAAACAACCCTATAAGCACATGCTTACTTGTACAGGCCATTGTAGGTGGGTCTGATTCCTTCCTAAAATAGTGTTCTTCACACAGGCAAGATGTGGATGCTTCATCAAGCGTGTAGCTGTGAGGGGGACATTTGCTGCAGGATGGACTGTGGGGTGAAGCTTTGAAGAACCCAGGTCTGCATACTGTGAAAAGAAGAACCACAGGCTAAGCTCTTCCATCATAAAATTAGTCTCTTCACATTTCCTTTAAAAAAAAAAAAAAGTATCTTCAGCTAGAAAACAGACAAACACTCACAAGCTACTTAGTTTGCATATTTTAAAACAGTCTATGCCACTAACTGACAGTGCATACTTAAATATCTGCGTGAAAAGAGAATGAGAAGCTGTTGATCATTATTTTTCTCCTAGCATCTGCCTTTGCTGGGTATTTATTTTCCTTGTTGAATGCATTAGAGTTAACATCTTTTGGGCTCTGCTTTAGAAAACATTACAGTGTTTGGGGTTTTTTTCATTCAGTCTTAGAAAAACAGGTAAAATACATCTTATGATTTTCGTTTAAGATGTTCTACACCCAGAAATCAATGTCTCAGCAAACAAATAGCAACACGGTGGTGGAGGGGATCTCAAGATCGACAGCTTTGAGACACTGTGATAAGGCTACTTCCCTAGGGTCTTTTTCCTTGCAAACCTGTGGTGAATTTTAAAGTGCTCCATATAAGACAGACTGCTCTGGGTATAGCCTGAACCAGGCATGCTTGCCATACAAGATATTCCTTCTGGCTTCAATATATATGCATTACAGGGCACAAAGACTTGATAGAAGAACGATTTTTGTTCTCACAAATATAATATATGGCTAAGGGTAGCTTGGGATTTTTTTTCCTTTTTTTTAAAAAATTTGAAGTGAATACAGTAATATCTTGTTTCCAGCCTCCTGAAACAAGTGCTCTTTCACCTATGCAAAGCGTGCTGTTAACTTCACCTGCGTGCACACACTTGGCCAGGAGCAGTGACAGCCACAGGTTTGCACATATTCACCCTGGCTTTAGGAAAAAACCAGCTGGCCCTGTAATCATACCGTTACATGTAGAATTACAAACCCACTGTTAGCAAAAGGAGGAAAACATGGTTTTCTTTTTGTCTCAAAAAGCAGAGACATGGAGACATGTTAAAGCAGCTCCAAAGTGCCGCTACGTTTTTTCCTTCAGAGAGGTTCTAAAATAATTCTGCCCAGTATGCTATCAATGATGCACAGGTCTGCTATGAGTTCTGCTACTCAGAAGTTACCTGGAAATCCCAGAGCCTTTCCATTTGCATTCAAACCTCCCCAGTTGTCATTAGCTTGCAGAGAAAATGAGCTCACAGCAAAAGCATTAATATTACCCCACCAGGAATGTCCCAGACAATCACAGCACTAAGGTCATGTGCTAAAAATTCAGCCAGTGATGACAGAATTCAACTTCACTATAGATGAAGTATAGGTTTTAACTAGTGATTCCTTTTCCCCTGATGGACCGGCTAGGACAACTGCCCCTAAAGTTTGCTCTGCTTCCTGCAGTACCAGAGACACATTCTTGACATCTTCCCTTTTACGTCACCAGCTTCTTCAACAAAGGTGAGATATTTGCACATCAACTCCTAACTCCTAGAGCCACCCAGTAAGTCTTTGCTGATGAAGATCACTCATGCATCAAAAGAGGTGTGACCCAAAGAGCATCCACTAGACCTCCCCCAGGTGCCACCTCCAGTCTTGCCCAGACCACAAAGCTCTCACAGCAAGTGCCACACAACCTTGAAGCATTTGCCAAGCCCACTATGGGCTGCCAGGTCTCCATCATGCATCTGCAGCCCCTCCATCCTACTCTAGGGGATGCTCATCTCCAGCATCCCTACTGACTTCCCCAAACCAGGCACCCTCCCCCACCTTCCCCCAGCTCCCCTTTCTTCCCATAAGACAGGCATAGAACAACTAGTAGGACTGGAGGGATTTACAGGTTTTAAAAACGCAATTTCCATAATTGCTCATCATCCAACTAGTGCTCCATACCTAGTCTGTGAACTTGACAGGATGCAGTTCATCTGCTTTGTGTCCACACACCAGGACCAGTGAACAGACCTAGGGCTGAATTTATTCTTGATGGCTGTTAGCAGACTTGCCACAAGCCGCCCTCATGCTTTATGGCACGTTCCTTGGTGTCTAGCACAGAGTTAAGGGGTTTTTTATTTACTTCACAGCCACCTTCAAATGCTACCCTACCTATAGCAAGGACTTGTTATACAATCTCTGGAGAGTCTTCTGGGAGAGAAGACCACCAAACTGCTCCTCTCTAGCCTACAATTTGTATTTCAAAGCCCAATCAAACTCAGGTGCACACACAAACAATAGAGATGGGGAAATGAAAGCACAAAAATGCGCAACATGTAACAAGGGCAGCCCACATCTAGTGTGTACTCAATGTAATTAGCCTTCAAAAAAGGACTTGAATTTATCTCATTATGTCCCATCAAGACAGACAGAAAATCATTACGGCACAAGAGTTTACTGTGCTTCTATTTTGTGCAAAGCAGCAAATGCAAAATAAGTCAGTTTTCCTTGACAGATTTTCAACGAGGTGCAGCTTGTTAATGACGGTATGATACGTAGCTCAGCTCAAAGGGAATGTTTGGTTTTCATGAATAAGTACGGAGCCAGCAGATGTACAATGCCAATAACCCATGTTTTAATGAGGGATGTGAAATAAACCTGAACTGAATCAATTTTTGTATCATCTGCAGGCTCCCATGGGTCAAGCAAGTCCCTTCTCTATCCAAAAGGTATAAGGAGGAACATTCAAGAGCATTAAATTAGACTGAAGATTTCAATATGAGTTCTCATAACATAACAGAGCAGTGTGCTGTCATATTTAAGCGAAACACTCTTGTGTCAGTCAGAAAGGAAGAATTCAGGGACATGAGAAGGGATATGCAAAAAAACAGGGGACAGAAGATAAAAATAAATGCAAGAATCACCACAGCAAGTGGTGGCGTGCCAAGTCCGCACCCCTGCAGCAGATGCTTTGGGGAGGACAGAGGAGAATTTGCAGGGTTCCCCCAGAACACCCAGCCTCTCGTGACCAGCGGCTTGGGGACCACTCCTGATGGAAACCACACTTGAGCTACCATGCTCAGGAGCAGAAGCAGCTGTAGCTGCTTGGGTGTTTCAGGCATAACTAACACCTATTACAACGCTTTTCTCTGTACCCTTTCCTATGTTTGCTTTGTACATGACACAAAGGAGAGGAGAGCCGGTGAGGTGGTTCAAGCAGCAATCCTCTAATAAGCAGGCATGCTGTCATTAAATGGATGCTGTTAGATGAAAGCTGGCCCAGGAACATCTTATGCCCCCACACTGCAGACCAGGAATCACAGTAGCTGGACAGGCACAGTCTTGGCTGAGCTCAACAGCCAAAAGCAGGGGCTAGTACCGTGTCATTTTTTTGCCACCAGTGGCAATGTCTCCGATATTTTGGAAATCAGATTCCACAAATGGCTTACCTTGCATGTACCTTGGGTTTTGGTCTTTATCTTACCATTCCTCTTCTGACAGTCAACCTTACAATCTCTTCATGAAGTATACATGACTTTATTTAAAATTACATGGGTGTCTGGGGTTTAATTTCTAATTAAATCTTATTTTAGTCTTCTTACATTTTAATCTCAGTATTTCTAATTCAACAACTCTTGAAAGGATATGTAGAACTAGCACAGTACAGTCATGCACATAATGGTACTATCTCTCTCTTCAAGGGGGCGGGAAAAGGAGGAGAAATAAGATGAGCCTAAGACTCCCCATAATCTGCTGCGAGCCAGCTGAAAAGAAATAAAGTTTTAAGCTGTTGATGAGATCTGCTTCTTTCTTCCTAATATTAAAACTGATAACTCCTTAACTGATTAACAGCCACTGATGTGTGAAAATAAGTCTTCAAATGAAATTGGTTGCTAGAAAAAAAAAAAAAAAGAGAGAGAGTATTTTTAGACATAGCAAATATGCCATAAACAACCTGCTGGTGTTAGGTACAAGTGGGATGTGTTTCTGTTAGTAGCACATCCATTATTAGCAAATTAATTTCACTCCTTTTATTTTTAGTAGCAACCACAAAATGTGGTGGGCACGGCGCATTAACATCTGCGCAGCCTCTTGCTTGCGCACTTCAGGACAGGCCAGAGAGAGACGGCTGCAATGAAGGACGGCAGCAAGAAGCCTCTCGGACAGCAATGGTGTGAGCTGACCCCTTAAACTGGCAAAAATCAGATTAGAAAGTGGCTTCGTACCTCGCAGACAGGAGCCCACAAGAGCCAAACTAATAGAAACTGGCTTTTCAAATGTGGGTGGATGGAAGAGGAATCACTGGTCCTCCTACAATGAAAACTGGCCTCTTCAAATGACGTGCTGAACTTTATGTGCTATATCAGTATTAGAGACAGTGAGTACTGGGGCGGGGGAGGGGGGGAAGTGGGCAGAACAAGCCAATAACATCAAAGAGCTGGGACTACTTGACAGATTATTTTCTGCAAGCCTTAACATCAAATGATTCACAGCTGCATCCCTGTAACAATCTCCGAGCTTCAGCTGAAGGCTGCATCGAACAGGCAGGGCTCCTCTCCTCTCTGGCTGCCCCACACCTTCGATGCGCACTGACTCCAGGCAACAAGTGCTGGAAGCAAGGACCACCTCCGACACTCTCCGTTCCCACAGGCACGTGTGTGGCCATGTTGGTAAAACCACCCAATTGGGTGGGAATATCAGTGGGAATTCCAGTTTTGTCCCTGGAGAGAAAAAAGCTGGGAAACACAATCCTATAAGCCCTGAAACCCCAGGAGATATGAAAAAGGTCCAACCTATTACTCCCTTCGCACTCTCATGATGCTGGAAGGATAAGCCCACAGTACTTAAGTGCTTAGGATCAGCAAAGCGACCTTTCATATATCCCAGAAAATAAAGCTCGAACAGGAATTACACTGTCTCCCTTGCAGAGCACCAAATTAGTCTCCCCTGTAATCAGAGACCACCAAGTATAACTCATAAGGCAGCGCCTCTAATCCATAAATAAAGCTTATGGACAAAGTCTAACAAAAATAAATGAGGATAAGGATGCCTAGCCTAGATGGAGCACAGGTTATCTGGCTGAAACGGAGGTTTCCTCTCCAAACCACAACGCCCTTTGCGTCTCCTTCCTACCCTTTAGTCCCATTCGCCTTTTCAGGCTGCAAACTTCTTTGGAGAGGGACACACAACTCAAGTTACCACAGCTTTTAGAAGTAACTGCAGCATAAAACTCTCTGCCTCATGGACAGACCCATAACATGCACTGAGCTATCTCTCAGCGGAAACACAGGCAGGACGTGGGCTATGTGTGTGTGCGCATGTGTGTGTTCAGCAGAAAAGAGAGAAGCTCTGTAGCTCATCAACTCTGCCTTCATTAGCACGTTGCTCCAGCGCAGGGAGTATGCCTTGAGAGTTGAAAGATTTGAGCAAAAACACACTACAAATAAAACAACTCCTCTTCTTGTCTCTGGAGTTGCCATGCCTTGAAGCATTTGCACTGAGAAGAGGGGGCTGCTGCCTCTTAGATGCATCCAAAACCTAAAGAAGGGTTTAGTGAGGTACAGTCTTTACAATGTAGAATCAATTAAACTGCTGAGCGGCTCCAAGCCTCAGCTTGTGCTCCTGACACACACTTTTACTTACAAGAAAAAACAAACCAAAAAACACAGCAGACTGTCTTCTTGTCTCCCAACCAATATAAACAGATGATCTCCATGCTCTTCTAAAAAAGTATTTCAAGAACTACAGCAACCCACCATCGAGCATCCTCCTGCAGAATTTACAAGCAGGCTCACAAGAGCTAATCCTGCCCTCCCTAACAGTTCTCCTTGAACTGCAGGCTGACACCAAAATTGCTGCCAAAGCTATAAAGCTATAGAAAAATGTGTAAAAAGCCCTGATTATATCTCCTTTAGGGTTGGTCTCTCTATCTGCAATAGTGCTAGTTTGCTTCCTACAGCACGCCCTGGGGATTTGAAGGGAATTAAATAAATACCTGCTAATAACACACTGTAATTCGAAGCTGCTGGTTTGCTTGAATCCAGATTTGCCAGCATCCTTCCGCAACTCCAGCATCCAACGCTGCAGCCCAAGACCTCCTAAAGGACCTTTTAAACATGTTCCTGGAGCCTGGTGGATAAGTGGGGCATCTGAGGGCTTTACACCTTGAAAAAAGAGACTTGGCCCTTACCTTGGGCCAATTCATGCATGTCAAGTGGGAAATACTTTTAAGCTTTTTTTTTTGTTGTTCTAAAAAACCATTGTGTCTTTTGATGCTGTTCCATCCAACCCCAAACCAACTCAGGCTTAATTACCTCCACTCCGCATTGAAATCAGCCCTAGCTCTGAATACCCAAACAACCTTGAAAACTAGAATATAAATAAATTAGTACTATCAGTCCCTCCCTTTGAAATATCACTTTTTCTACCATGTGACTCACTAAATTGTCACACAGCAATTTATGACATGACCATAGTTGCTGGAAAACTAAGAATTAACTGCCACTAATGACATTAATGTGTTTCTTCTAAACAGTATAAAACTTCATCACATGGCATCACTCTGAAAAATTCATCAAATTCCCAAGTCAGCTACATTTGCAAGCCATAAAAATACCTAGAACACAATGCATTTGAAAATGCTCCTGATTACATTACGATCTTAATGGGCTATATTTCTGCACATCCCGACTTTGCTCTAAAGAAGATTTTGAAGCAATCAATGAGGCAAAACCTGAGTCAAGCCTAAAGTCTCAGCAGCATGATGGAGGAGCAGGGAAGGAGATTTATCCTGGCATATATGCAAACCCACACTATCATTTGGGTTTAATGTCACAGAAGGAAAGTAAGCTATAGAAAATAAATGCTCTTAAGGGAAACGGAAGATTTTTTTCAAAAGCACTCAGTAACTGCATGAGCATGCTCCCACCAGCTGTGTCAATGGCAGGGCTAGCTGGGTGTGCTTTGGTTTTGTGGGTTTTTTTCCAAACTTTACTGTCCAAAAAAAGCCCTGGGAGAAACTGGTACATTTCTAGAGAAAGCACTGTTTGGGATGAAGTGTCATTTCCTAGCAAATCCAAAATTTCCACGACCAATAGCTGCATGCTCTTGTAAGTGTGTACAAGGGCTCCTTCAGCTCTCAGCCCAGGTGGCACCTGTGGTCCTCCTTGCTCTCTGGTTACAAGGGACAGACCCAGGTTGGTCTTCCTGAGCCCCAACTATCTGGCTTGCAATAAAATAAGGCAGTCCACATGCTGTTGCTACAGCCTCTCTGCCTATTAGAGCTATAAAATACCTATCTCTGTAAATCTCTATGTCTATAAAAATCTATCTGTGTATCTTCACTTTGTTCTCTGAGGTGCGGGACGAAGATACACTTAAATTACACTTAAATTACTGTTGGTTTTTTTTTTTTTAATGAAGACAAACTGAAATCATTTTACTCCCTTAAACAGAGGAAGTGATGATTTACAATGCTGCACCTGAGGGAAAAATACAATTTAAGGTACAGAAGGCAGTAGAGAGACATTTGTTTCTGTACACTCGTAAACATAACTGGAGATGCCTGGCTCCATGCATAATCCAAGAGGCACAACAGTCTGTTTTGGGTGTTTCTGTACACAAAGACACACACCCCAGGTTATCCTTGTTATGCGAATGATAACTTAAACATTCAAGCTGCATTGCATGCTAAGCAGGGGGAGGATTGATGGACAAGCCGCAGAAGTCCCTCGAGTTCGATAGTAGCGTTGACTGAATAGAAATAACAAGCATCATCCCTAATGGCAACAGGGGGACAGGATCAAACTTGAAAATGATGCAGCCAAAACGCCCTTATGTCAGTTTGCGTATGCATATTATGGACAGTAATGCAAAGACCAGTCAGCAAAATCTCCTGGAAAATAGGGTTCTTCAAAGCCGCATGTTTGCTGGCACAATACTACAGTAAAAGGGTTTTAGTCTTCTGGTTCAGTCTGCCATAGGGATCTGGAACCCAGCCAGGAAAGAAAGGAAGATTCTCTAATTATGTTGTGGTTTGGACAATTGCAACCCATTGTGGTTAAGAAATATGATGTTTGGGAGGATTTATTTTGATGATTTATGTCATGCGTGTTTACTCTACCAACATTTCAAGGTTTTAGCCTGAACCAATAGACTGTACATATGCAGGCAGTAAAGAGAAGTAAAAACAGTTAAAATATTTCCTTCTGGTCAGCTCTACCTTGTGCAACTTCATTTGTGTAGAAGATTTCTAGGTGTTATAAAATTATCCTTCCCTCTGCTGACTATTTTGGTCCAAAATAGGCAGCATCCCACCAACCCACAGTGATGCTAACACCTACACAAAAGGATCCTTTCAAACCCTGCCTCAAATGTTTAAGAGCTTGTTTGCTTCTAGCTTTATGATCATCTGTCTCAGGAGGTAAATTTGGTAGGACTGGCTGCAGACAATTTATTTTAAAATTGTTCCTCTGTAATTTATGGCTGAACATATGTCACTCCAGACACATCTATTCAAATTCCATCAGAGGGCGACGGAGATGGATCTTTTACAGTCCTTCTGACCAAAAAATGATAGGAAGGATTTATCCAGAGTTGCCTGGTCTAAGTGTGTTAAATGGGTTTATGCACATAAAAGTGACTCTGGGGAAGTGGGGTTTTGGGGTTTGGGTTTTTTCACAAATTTAAGATACAGGCAATGCTAGCTAATTCTGCAGCAGGCACACAGCTTAGAGGCACACAGAAGGAAACGCGAACATGTCTCTGGGGGAACATCTCCCTTCAGTCATGTCTCCTTCCACAGAAGCTTGTGGGTGTTAGCATTGGAGCACACTGGTTGGAGTTACAGATGCAGGTCTCACCGAGCTAAATTGTGCCCTGACATGCATACCGTGAGGTGCTTCGGCTTTGGGTAGGAGGGAACATATCAAAGCGTGTGTGCAAGGAGGACGTGGCAAGTATTAATACCCTGAGAAATTTAATGAAGAAAGCTGAGCAAGCTCTACACACCCAGCAAAGTGCAGTAACATCAAGCGGTTATCCCACCACATGCAGATACAACACTTTGTTATTTCAGTTTAATTAATCAGACATAACAATACTGACATTATTTAAGTTGACTAAACTACTCCTTTGGGTCAGATAACACTGCAACAATTCCCAGTTCATCTGCCTTGCCAAGTAACTCCACTGAACAGCTCCTCTTTAGGAACGAGCTCGACAAAGGGAACCTGAGGCATTGCCGGCTCTTCCCATGTCAGCCTGACAATATCGGGAGCTTTTCTTTGAGCTCCAATTCTGCAGCCCTGCAACAACAAGAGAATTTATTTCAGGACAATCTCTCCCATTTCTAGAAAAAACTTGCTGCATATGAACAAACATGCTCAAACCCCAAATAAATCAATACAACTTGACACTTTAAACCTCCTGATTTTGGAGCCAATCTCAAGACTATTTGGGTAGGTGGCCTCATGGCTTTTAGATGCTGAAGTTGGACTGTCCTTGTCATGAACTAGGTAGAACTGCTGTGACTCCAGAGCACACCGAAAAACACCAAAACCCCAGAGAAAAAAAAAAAATGCAGTTATATCCCAAGAAGGTATTTTCTTCGTCAGACTATAAACAGTACTTTTCTGAGACAAAAGCATCCTACTCTAGGGAGGGAGACGTCCTGCTTAGCATTCCTGCACACTTGCCTCTTCTCATTGGCTACGTTCTTGCCCAAAAAATGGCTTTGACATATGCAACTGCTCCAGGAATTCAGATGTGAAGCAAAAACTAAAACAAAGCTAACATTGCCTTCCGTCTTGCTACATGAAACCTCACCACAACCTCCTTCCCACCAAATCCATTTCCCCATACCATAAAGCACTAACCTGAAGCACACTTTGCAGCAGCGATGCTGGCCATTCTCACAGGCTTTTTATTTAAGGTTTTAAGCTGCCAAAACCTGATTTATGGAGATTTAATTCTCACACCATTATAAGGGGATATTGTTGCTCATGTGTAGCATGTGTGTCTCTCCAGCTACATCCAAAGAAATAAGCATTGCCTACATGAGCCTGTTTGCCCTGGAAACCCAGCACCATCTACATTTGTAATTTCTGCTGCATCCCTGCATCCTTGTATCACATCAACTTGAACAGTCTTCTTAAGACAGTTTGAGAAAAAAACCCCAACGCTTCTGCTTTACAGAAACCATTCACATTTGATCTGTTCAAGGGAAGACTGGAAGACAATAAGAGGGGAGAAAGGGGAGAAGCTGGTGTAAGCACAAGGGCATCTCACCCTGGTTCTGGCATACCTATGCCTTGCAAGAGAAGACCACAGCCTGCTCATCTTGCCTCATACACAACCGCCCCTAACAGTTTGCCATGCCAGAGTTCCTCTTCCACAGCTTGTTTTCAAAGCTTTGTCAAGTATTGTGGCGTCTGTCCTGTGATACCCAGTGGGCGAGGATGGCACAGGAAGATGCTGCTTGTCCTCTCAGCAGCCCTGAAATGTAGAGACTGCAGAAGAGTCTGAAGAATCAGTCTTGCCACGAAAATAAACAAACAAACAAATAAGAGGTTTCTAGCCTTTTTGAGAAGAAAGCCTGCAAATGCAAACACCAACAGGTCAACCAGCAGAAGGCAAATACAAAAAGCCCAGTATTTATTCTTTTATTTGAAGCGGTATGCTTTGCACTGAAAGACCAAATGGGAGTTTCCTGACTCAAGTAGGGACTGTTAGTATTTTCCTCCCCGTCATCTCTTGGTCTCCCCAATATCCAGCATCCATTCCATATGGATGCACTTCCGGATGTTGGTTTCTTCTCAGATGCACTAGACAACAGCTAGGCACTTCTGAGGCTCTGACACTTAGCCCAAATACCATTCACAATTTGGTTTTTTGAAAGTTGCACAAGTGGCAAAACCAAAAGGTTCATTATTCCACACAGAAATTCTCTTGTCATCCAGACAAATTTAAAAATAAATAGTTGCAATTAAATGTGTCGCTACATTATTTATGTAAATGCATTCAATTTGCAGAAAGCTGCTATAAAATATTCCTCTTCAATACATGGGAAATTTATTGCACTTTTATTGTATTCTTTCTTCTCCCTGCTCGAATGTATGTTGCTCTCTGCCTTGGGGGGGGGGGGGGGGGGGGGGGGGGGGGGGCGGGGGGGGGGGGGGGGG
>JAVJGG010000007.1:31024222-31109966 GCA_035590195.1 Aviceda cuculoides
GCCTTCCCCCTCCCCCCCCCCCCCCCCGTTACTTAACACATCATTTTCCAGCCACTGTTTCTGCTACTTTTGTCTTGAAAGAATGAGGGATGTAATCCAAATCCAAATGTTTCTTGATTATTTGTGAACAAGGCTTCTGAATGATTACTAGACAGATAATTCCAGTATTTCCCTTGCAATCGAGGACCTCTCCTCATCTCTGCATTTTGCTCTTACAGCTGCTGGGTAAATGATATGCACCAAGGCTGCCCAAGGCTTCAGAGTGCATATTAATTCTGCCAGGAACTCCAGACACTCTGAAGAATTGCTAATTTAACAACAGACTGTGAAATTATTTTTTCTTTCTTTATTAATTGCTGTGCTATTTGAAAGTGACTTCACTGCCCTGACTGTCTTTGGGCGTGAAGAACAGGGGGCATTTCATCCTGCCAGGAAATAATTGAAAGCTTTCTCCCCAGCAGTCCCTATATTCATCACCAAATATAAATATGTGAAACAAGTGCTAATAAAAATAGGTTAACTTGCTGCAGGTGTTCCTCTGTCAATTTATCCAGGTGATATTAGCAAAATCTGACAGGGAAGCACAGTGATATATTTCACTTGTGCCTTGACATTTTGATTCTGTTTGTTAGGGTGTATGTGCAAGGATCTAGCTTTTTCTCCAAGACCTCTATAGCTGTCAGTCTGTGCAAACAGAATTTGACAAGATGTCCATTTAGCAGGATGGGAGGGCAAAGGGAAGAAAAAAAAACGGGGCGGGGAAGTGGGGGGAGATGGGATGGAGAGACCAGGTATCTGGGTAAAGCTGCACTGCAGTGGAAAAATGGATGCTCTTCACATACCAAGCAACTTGAAAAGAATGAGCAGCTTGATATGCAGGATCTGAGGCAGTTTGCAACCTTTAATCAATAGCTCCTTCAAGAATAATATAAAGAGAAGGCAGAGGAGAAAGAAGACAAAAGGCCAGTGTTGGAGAAGGTATCGGGATCACTGTACACTCATCCACAGGAAGATGTTTGGCTGTTTTTCTTTTTTAAAAGGAGAGAGACAAAAAAGAAAGCTTTCCTTTGCTTCTGAGAAGTTAGATTTAAGAAGAAATCTAAATAGGAAGTTTTGCTTCCCAAGGCTGCCCTTTTCCAGCCTGAGGAGAGAAGCAAAAGGTGATGAAGCTGTCTCTTCCAGGGATAATGTAGGAACATGTTCTGCTTATTGAGCCCCAAATTTAGAAGCCTTCAGCTTGTCTCTCCCTGCAAAGAACTTTGGACCAGAAGCACACGGATGGGTTAGGAAGAAATACAGTAAGAACTAGCTACAAAGATGAAACAACAGAAAATAAACATAGCATTTAAACAAGACAGTAGTCAGAGTTTAGAGATTTTTGGTAACTGCCTGGTAAATGAAGGTAACGAAGGATTCTGATCATCTCTGTGACTCCTGCATCTCTGCAAGACTGTCTTCAAGAGAGGTTTAAAAGCGAAAGTGAATGTATAGCTCAAGCTAAAATCCAGAACAAGCGTGTTAAGTAGTGGGGGTTTTAACCAGACCTTACCTTTCAGCACATGCCAAAGTCACTACAGGGCCTCCACGCGGCATCAGCCACACCAGTGCTGCCTACAGGCAGCGCAGCCAGGCAAGGGCTTGCCTTCACCCACGACACCTGCTCATGCCACATCACCAGGATGCAGAGACGCATCTTCTACCTGCCCTTTCCCTCCAACGGCCATGCAGCCCAACACACAGTTTTCATGGTCCAAAACACGAGAGACCACAACCCTCATCCTGCACCCAGCCCCCCCCCCCCAGTTCACACAAGACCACCCAGGCGCTGTTCAAATGCATCAGTGGACAAGAGAGCTCGCCATGCCATGGCTATGGGAGGGTATGTACCACCATCACATACACAGACCAAGCAACCTACAGCTCAGTCTGGGAGCGCTGCCAAAACGCAAGCCCGAGAGCTGGACCAGACAGGGCCAAAGCCACCAAACCCAGTCCCAGGCAAGTCTGCAAATGACCTGCCATCCCAAAAAAGGGAAGGCTGGGAAAAAGTCTGTGTCAAAAACCATCCAAGACAGACATCTCCGATCAGTTGTGCTCCTTCACAGCATTTCTGGACATCACTTCTGGCATAAAGCGATCGAAGGAGACCTTGCCTGAGCAGAGCCAGTCATGCCCTCCTTCCCTTGCTGCTCTACCGAGGTACAAAATACATATTACTGAAGTCATAAAGTGCTTACAATTACAGACCCAAACCCAGTAATCTCCACTGATGTAGGTAAATTGCTGACCCCTCTATCACTGTTATTCATGATGCAAAAATAACTTGGTTTTTCTCCGCAGCTTAATAAAACCTGTGGGGAATTGGCGCAAGGCTTTCATTCCTTATAGCTAGCCTTTAATGTTGAAGTCTGGATTTCCTGGAGGGAAACTGAATACTTTAGAATAATTAGTGATTTACATATAGAGTTGTCAACAAAGATACATGGTATTAAGTTACCAGGATGAAGGGTTCCACCTTCTCGGTTGTGACTTTTGATTTTATTTTATTTAAAAATTCTGTATTTTAATTCCGCTCACATTCTGCTATCACTAGTAAAGTGGCCTGAAGCAGACAGCAAGAAGAGAGCACTAAATCGAAGGCTTAAATCACTTCTTCCTCAGTTCCCTGGCAGATTTAAAGAGCAACCTGGCACTAACGCTTTCAAATAATATACTGTTGGACCTGACACAGCAGAGATACTCTGCTTCAAATCACACAATAGTCCAGGTGACCACACAATTACAATTAACCTCCTGCCCGGTGTGCCTAATGACAAATGATCATGTGAATGACAGGCTTGGGAAAGGACCCAGGTATCAAAAAAAAAAAACCCAAAACCTCTGATTCTTACATATTTAAAAAGCCATTTTCACTTATGAAAAAGCCAAGGGACACTAATTTTAGTTTTGCATCCGAAAGAAATTAATAACCCTTGCTAATACACATGCAGGCAATAAGCACACGCTGTCAGCCTTCTAGCAGCACGAGGGATGCATGGAAGTCTCCTACCACCACAGCGCTGTAATCGGAAAAGTACTAATATCCTGCACCGCTATAAATCTCAGCCTAGACCAGAGAACATGAATTTTGTCTGTGCTGGATAAAAAAGGTAATATAACCTCAAAATAGCATGCAATATTTTTTGGCACACTTATTGGGCCCATGGGGTTCCCATTACAAGGTCACTAACTGGGGAGGTATCCTATGTTGTCCCATCAGGTTTTGTGCTTTTTCTGCTTTATGTCCCTCATTGACTCCTTACTTCATGAGCTCCCTTTACCAGGGAGCATCCTCCTCTCTCTGCTCACACAGCATCCTCAGGAGTAAGCAGAGCTATTTTCCAGCCTGCTCCCTTTGCAGAACAGGGAAGCACAAAGATCATCCCATCCCAGGAAGCACCAAGGACACCCGTTTCCTTTCCTGTACCCGGCCCTAACGGGGGAAGAGTTTATTTGCCGCAAATGCTCTCCTAGTCAGAAGTTACTGCCCCTCCAGTTCTGCCACCAGAGCAGTTGGAGTGATCTCTCCTTCACCTGCTTCAGTGAAGCAAGCTCAGTAGTTTAAATAATCTGTTACTGGTTTTGCTGTTCACTCATTCTCATGTCCAGACCTGAAGGGGCAGAAACCTCTAGCTGAGGAGAAGTGGGACGCATGTGTGAGGGTATATATATTTTTACATTTATATGTATAGGACATGCTTATGCAAATTCTATCCCCTGCTCTTCCTAAATCTGACATTTTCTAGCACAGAGACATCTCCCAAGAATGACAGAAGCAATATGGACACGTCCACCCAGACGTCACCACTTGCACCTGGAAGCAGTACATTATTTGCAGGCACTGCCAAGACCTCTTTTGAAGCAAAGCAAACCTTTACCTCCTACCTGCTCCAGAGCCAAAGGATGCAGCACCACCAGACATACATGGGCCATACTCCCAGTCAAGGGAAACGGGCAGCGAGCAGTACTGCATTTTGGCAGACCCCTCCTGCAGAGCACGTTATGGCAAGTGGTTACCAAGTTGTATGCCAAGCTATCTTATAGTAGCTAATCACAGACATAACACAATTAGGAGATAAACCTTATAATGCAGAACATTATGTACAAGGTTTCTACATATAACACCTGTTTCAGCATGCCTTTAGACAGAGTCTTTTCATAGAAAAGAAATAAATACAAATATACTGTCTTCTGGTAATTTAGTCTGACGGCTGATTAGGGGAACATTGCTTCATGAATTCTAAGCCATGACATTTCCACTAATCTTCCCATTTCAACAGCAGGGAAAGGAATGGCTTTCATATCTCTGTGCTTATCATTTTCAAGCTGAGTATATTATCTGCTAGTCTCTGGATTTATCCGATAGCTCTTAAAAAACCAAAATATACCGCCACGGTCTATGAAACTTATGTGTGGCTTACTCAGAGCGCTGTATGTCATTTGGAAGATGAACAAATAGAATATAGCTCTCATCTTTTTTAAAGCATGTCAAATAAATAAATAACCAGATTGCTATCTGTTATTTCCCTTCAATGAGATTGCTGCTTAAAAGGTTATGAATGATGACGTTTTTGCTTTTGCAGAAGGCTATGCATTAAACTTCTCATACTGCCTTGCAGGGATCAAATATGGTCTGTTTGTTGTTTATTTCTTAAGCCTGCTCTTCTGCAAAGCCCCCCAGAGCAATAGCTACCACCTCCCTACACACCAGTTTGCCCCCGAGAGACCTTACCTTGCAACCCTTGCAGCATCTCACCTTCTAATCCCCAACCCCACAGACGTTACAACACCTAAAATGAATAGTCATGAGCTCCTCAGCTGCAGTTTCCAAGTTACAAATTTAACTGTGTGTTAACTTTGGGCTTCTCAAGGCTCAGCTCCCCAAGTGGCGTGAGCTGTTGTGTGCAAAGATACCTTGTCACCTACAGTCTTACCTGGGACTGCTCTGCAACCACGGAGCATCAAATGTGATTGCTTGCACACCCTTAGGACACAATCCCTTGAGGTCTTACAGTGGGGTGGGAAGCACCCTGCTAGAGTGCTGGTTATGAACCAAAATCCTAGTCATCATCACAAAAATACGTCCGCACACCTTCCCCCACATAATAAATTTCGATAAGTTATATAAAATCATTTATCTTCTCCATATTGCTTCATTAGGATACCTCCATACCAAGATCAGGACATCACAGAAGAGACAATAAAGCTCTCCTAAATCCTCCTTAGATGAGAGAAACAGATTTGGGGCTGCTTTACTGCCTCTCTTTGTAGCGCTCGTATTTTTGTTTGCTAAAGGTCTCTCCTTTGGACAGACCTGTTGGCTAGCTGAACAGTACACCCACAACAGGATCTTCAAAACACGGTCCTGTAACAGGTGCTGTGTATTTCATAGGAGCACAGTGAAGAGTCATGGTTTGACGGAGAAAAGACACCCTTGTTTACAGGTGCAGGGTTAGCAAAGCTACTGACCATACCATGTTTTGGTGCCAAAATGGACAGTTGCTTAAATAAGTTAAGTGTGAACAAAGTAAATGCTGAAAATACAATGTAAATGTACTTAGATTGAATATTTGGTGCAGGAGTGTATTTTTGAAGTGAACCTCTCAATTATTCCAACTTACCACCCCTTAGCACACAATACCAACTGTGCAAAATGGATTTGTGGGGGGATGAAACTCAACCTAAAGATGTGCCCTGGGAGAGCACTTACCATGCTCGAGGGTCTTCCAAGGGGCCAAGCCACAGCCAGTGCAAAGCAGGGGCCTTGCAAGATGCACAACATGCTGCTTCACCCTATGAATCCATCCCCAATGCGTCATCCCACCTGCTAGTGTAGACAGAGCCTCTACTATCATTAACTAAAACAATCCTGCTTTTTGTTCTGCCATGATAGACACCTATAGCAGCCTTTATGCTATAATATATTCAGATTCAACCTGCCTTTGGAATTTGCTTTCCCAATAGCTGTCACGCTCCAACACTTGTCAGTTGTCTCAGATAACCAAATATTACTCTGATGTTCACAGCGTAACCTAGAAATTCCCTACACAAACTACAGGGAATTCTGCCAGTTCTGAGCTAAATTAACTGCTTATCAAAGGCAAAACTGACAAGGGTTGTTGGGGGTTTCTTTGCATGAATCCATGGTTTATTGCTTCCCAGCCCTGCAACGCTACTTAGCTTTTTCATGATCCATGCATGAAGATCTTTAGATGTATCATTTCAGCTTAATAACAACACAATTACAACCACTTAATGCGTTTAAGGGAAGAGTCCCAGCTTAATTTCCGGTAGGAGCAAGGAGAAGTTGCATGCTCTGCTAGCCAGGCATAAACCATCAGCCTGCACTAAAACCCTTCTTTATTTGCTTAGGCAGGAACTTCCTTGCCCACCAGCACAAGGAGGAGAGCTTAGCCCCTGATCCCAGCTCCTCGGGGCAAAGTCCACGTGGCTCTTCCCTTTCCCACACCCAAATCAATACCACCGCAACTCCTTTGCTTGAGGTTGTACTAAGCCCTGGCAGTGCATCCTTCTTGTTCCTCATGAAATCAGCCTTCTGGATCACATTTTGGAGGTTATCATCTAAAAACCCCAGAATTGAGCCTGGCAGCACTCTGAAGAGTCCCAAGCCACAGATTTTTCTCAGTATTTACATGCCAAAGCGCTTTGGCCTCCCACACCGCCTGGAAAAGCGATTCACTCCACAGACCTCATGGGCACAAGGATGCTGACTCCTCTTGGCCTGAAGGACACGAGAAGGCTACCAGAGGGTCGCCAAAATCAGCCTTACACATGCGGCAGCCCAGGCTCGCGCTCAGCAGCCTGCCTACAGAGAAGTTGGCATCCCGCCACCAGATAACCCATCCCACTCAGCCACACATGATCCATCATCCTTCCAACCAATTTCTTAACCCCTTTTTCGGGGGGGGGGGGGAGTATAATGCTTTCTAACATGGAATAAAAGGGTGGGCACATTTCGGTGCCACAGCAGAGCAGAATTGATGCTGCCCACACAACCTGGGGTTTAGATGTAATGTATTTATAGAAGTACATTAAGACCAATTTAGAAAAGGTTGATTAGATAAAGTAATGCTCATTCAGGCAAGCCTAAACAATTTTCTTATTTCATTGAATCAGCAATAATGTACTCCTACAAATGCAATAAATATATATCCAATCACCTCCTCCTTCAGTGACTTCTCCTCTTGTTCCTTTCAGTTGGCAGCATTTGGTTTGGGCTGTTTTCAGAAAGGAAAAAACCAAAAACCAGTAACTCGTTTATAAAACCTTCTCTTCCTGGTAATTTTATTTTATCTCTGTAGCATAAGGCAATCTAGCAGAAGCAAACATTGTTTATTTGTTAATACCAAGCTAGAACTCTTAGAGAAAGTCAATGAGACCATGGAGGAAAACTATTGTTTTCTTTGCTATTCTGCTGGAAGACCTGCGGTAATATGTCAGACATCGGTAGAGCCTATTGGGGAAAATACAAATAGTTCCTCTCTTTTCATCCATATGCATGGGAAATCGTGCTGGTCTACATGCACTGGAAAATTTCGTGCTGTCACTCCAGCCAGCTCTTCTCACACCATAACAACACCTGCTCTAAAAAAAAAAAATTCACTGCAATTTGTAATTCAGAAACCAAAGTATTTTTAAAATCTTGACTGTTTGATAGTGTTACTATATCAACTGTTTATTCGCAAGGTACATCTCATGAGACATGTAGCACTAACTGCAGAACATGCTTCTGTGCCCGCCATCTCCAGCAATGCTGGAGTCCCTGCCCCCCATAGCCCCTGGGTGAGCCCCAAAAAGCAGGATCTGACCTGACGGCACTCAGATTAACTGAGAAAATGAGGGGCTGTAGGAAAGTGAATGTCCTAGCAAGGCATACGCATGCAAAAACCTTTTGGTTTTGTTGTGCTGTGACAACATTTGTTATCAGGACACCAGGTGTTTACCTATGGGTTTCATGGCAGCGTGATTAGTTTTAATCTGAGAGTGCCTTCAGCTCAGCCCCCCACCACGCAGATATTTGGATCACAGACTCCCTCCTGGCCTCCCCCTTCTGTTTTCAACCCCTCCATTATTTACCTCTAGCTTTATGAGCAATTAATATTTCTTAAGAGTAACCTGGCAGAGGGAATTGTATTTGTCATCTCCTTTCTATGCAAGCATTTGCTGCTGAGGTACGAAGGCAGGTAAATGTTGCTGCAATGATTTCATGAAAGACAGATGTAAGGAAATTTCAGCTGCGTCTGTGCCCAAGCTAAATTCCCAAGCATACACTCTGTATAAAGCCTCCATCAACCACTATAGCAGAGAATTGATTCATAAAGTATACCCTTTATGAAGAGAGACATTTTTCATCCCATGCTACAAATTCAAATTTAATAAAGGATACTGCTTAAGCAGGCTTTTTTTTTTTCCACAACCAAGTCCAGCAAATTTCTCTGGATCACTTTGGATTCAGTGAGAGGATCTTCTGAGCTGCTACCAGAACTCACTCCCTCCTAGAGGGAAAATGGCAACATTTGGCCTCTAAAAACCAAAAAAGCACAAATTTAACAAATACTTAGCACCTTTCACAGACATTCATTTACCCTAACAGCAACATTTTGGGTGAAAACTTTCTATGCCAGAATTAGGTTTTCAGAAGTCCTGCATGTCCAGTCGTGAAATACCTAAATGCATTTAAAAGCCCAATCTTTAAGGATTTGGCAACCCAAGACCAAATCACTCCCAGTACCACTGATTGCTTTGAAAAGTCCTACACTTAGGCAAGAAATGAGCGTGAGATTTTTGTCTTGTGCTGTGTCAGTGCCCAGCTACTCCTAGGGACTTAATAAGCCCTCCCAGAAAATCAGGAGTGAGTGAAGGCTCACCATTAGCTTCAATGGGATAGAGGTTTTACTCCACACCGTTCACTAACATGCCTGCATACAGGTTTAGAAACCTAACTTTACCTTGCTTGCCTTGGAAATCCCACTCTAAAAATTCAAAACAACCAACAAGGATTTAGTTAGGAAACCAAAATTAGCCGGACTTGTGTAGCTATGCAGCAATGCACACAGCTGAATGCCTATTTCTAAGGAGTCAGCATGAAAGCCTGGAAGAAGATTTGCTTGTTTAGGACTTGTACTATAATGTTGTTTGACCCAGGATTAACTCTGCTCAAAACTGAATTGAAAACAAATGAACATTTACATTCTTTGCATTACAGATACCACCCAAAGCAAGGAGAGCGTTTGCTCAGCTCATCTCGAGTGTGGTACAGATGTAGCTCAAAGACCCCACTTGCCACACCTCAGCAATTGGGGACCTGGGGAAGCATCTGCTCTTAGCCTTGTCCAGCAATGAAAACAGGGAAACAAATGAAATCTGATCAATAAGAGATATTTGGTCAGGAAAAGCCTTAGCTGATCTTCCAACTCCAGCCCCAAGAACAGTTCCCATTGGAAACGTCCAGATGTATTTCCTTTACACAGTTGCACCGTTTTTCTGGACCATCGCTGGTGAGCTTTGCTCCATCCACTACGTGCACTTTACATCCCTAGAGGTATACCCCTTCCTAGATGTTTTCCCTTGCAGCATCACCCCAGCTGGAGGAATGCTGCACAGCATCCCCTCCCTTGACGTGACCAGGGCAAAAGTCAGCTTTGGTACTGTATTACAGGCAAGAGCGACTGCAAAAAGCAAGAAATCCATAGTGAGAGAGAATGAAAATCATGGTGCAAAGGTGTAGGGCATTTGCTGGAAGGGGCAAAAAGAACTTTGCATAGAGAAAACTTGGGAGGTGTGCAGTGGAGGTGGGGGGAACCTAAGGGAAGAAAAAGAAATGTAGGGCCAGGAACTTGCTGGTGCCAGTTAGCACATCAACGCTGCTCTCTAGAGTTGTACTGGCCTTGCCAGATAAATTAACATATTTCTGCTTACTACCTGGTTTTTTTCCTGCTTTTTAAGGATTTTATGACAATAATAACCCCACAATACCTTGCAGCACTCACTGTCACATGCATGCACAGATTAAGTCTAATATAATGCACTTCCCATTACTGAGCAAAGGTGCTAGTGCACCTGCTCCGCATCGCTTCAGGCAGACAATTGCCCTGTCCTAACCCCTTCTGCAGCCAACATGGCAAGCAATTTATCACCATCATCTAACTTCATTCACTTCCCTTGCTGAGTGACAGCCATCAAAAGTCTCCTTATTGGCCTGTTACTAGGTGGCAAGGCAATCACATCACCTAACAAGGTCTTAAAGAGGAGAGAAACTTCCTAAATCCCACTACCTGAAGGCCCTCCCTCCCCCAAGATGAAGATTTGAGTGTGTTTGTGCCACAGATGTCAAATGCATTTCTGACCCTTTTTAATAACTTTTAACCTTGCTTCTAGGAAGGAAGCAGGAAAGTCCTCCTGTAGATGCACAGATTTGCTTTGTGGAGTTTAAAACCATCAACAGTTGAATTTGCTGGATGTTTTCAAGGCAAATCCACTTACCTGACTAACAGGTAAGCCTTCCAGGCAGGGGCAAGTTGTGCAGTGAATTATCCCCGGTGACTCCAGCATGCTGCTAGGAGTGTATTTCTTTACAACGCAGGAAGGCTGCTTTCACATTGTACCATATCCAAGCCTATCAGTGGAAGCGAAGCCAAAACCCTTCCAAAACTTCCTATTCTATTCATTTCTGGGGAGTGAAATGGAAAGGGACACTTGCAGGAGTGGAAATCATGAAATCTGAAAGAAGATTAATAATGACAACTGTAGCAACCAACACTAACGTGGCAGTTGGTAGTCTGTAACTTGGTGGCTCACAATATCTGGAGATGCTACCAAGTCTGGTAAGGCAGCAGCTGCTGCCAACAACAGCTGAGCACAAGCCATTTTGGGTTCATGGTATGGTTTTAGTGCAAACAATAATGCCAGGACTGAAACATCACCTGCAGGTTCTTTTTGACTTCTCTGTGATAGGACCTGGAAGGGCTGTGCTTATCAACAGCTGCACACCAAGGAGAGATGAGAGCAGAGACAACAAAACAAAGCCAACAACAACTCGAGACCTCTGTTTTTGGCTAGCTCTCGTGAAAGAAATGCAGTAAGAAGGGCTGGCTTAACCCCTTGAGCCTAAGTAGTTCAAGTCCCAGTCTGAATGCCAATATACAGGCCATATCTGTATCACATAGGCACTAAACAGGGTCCAGCTGGGTAGAATCACAGAATCGTTTTGGTTGGAAGAGACCTTTAAGATCATCAAGTCCAGCTGTCAAAGTAGGTCAGACCTCCTGGCCATTAGTGTACGCTGCTTTGCAAGACAACTCTGCCTTTGAGAGAAACACATTTACCTTTCAAGAGCAAGCAGAGTTGCCTGCGTCTCAAGGCAAGCTGGGGCTTGCATGCATCCTGCACATCTCTGAGCCTCAGGACTTGGATGTTCCACTTACCATCATAATCCAGAGGCTCTTTTGATGCTGGGAATCCTATCTGGGAAGATGCTACTGTCCCCATGAACATGAAAGCAGCAATCACTCTGCTGTGGGCTTTAAAAACTGTTTCCTTTGTAACACCAGAAACATGCAACCTGTATCTTTGGGATCTAAAGGAGAGCTGTTGAAGCATGCTCATGCAGAGACTAAAAAATATTTTTATTTTCTCTCTGCTTTTTTTTCTTTGAGTTTTGGAATATAGGAGTCAGGTGTCAGTTGAGGTTTCAATTACTACTGCATGCAATATGCTGACTCCACAAAGCAAAAGCATTGCTTTCAGACTTGTGGCCTCATAACATAGATTTATATTAACTAAGACAGACTCAGCTAGTCCCATGGAAGAGGAAAAAAAAAAAAATCGGTTCTATTTATCTCCAGTGTTCATTTCACCTTCAGGATTCATCCCTTTAAAAATCAGAATACCTATGCAAATGCACAAGTATACATACAGGTGTATATGCATGTGTTTAAATATATGTAACAGATACCATTCCTTTCCCATCAAGATGTTAGTTACGGCTTTCTGTATCTGGTTGTGCTGGAAGAGGTTTTATATCCTGCTTTTTGTTCCTGGCTTTGCTATGACAAGAAATTCAGATTGACAATTTTTCATGAAGAAACACACGGAAAAAAGGACCTGCTTAACACAGAAGGGCTCTTGACATAGGGAAAAGGCAGGTGTAAATGGTCTCTAACACATCTGTAAAATTGCTAGACTTTTACTAAACAATTACTAGAAGCCGTGAGTTTATTTTGCCAAGAGAAGCAATGGGCACCGGGGGAACTCGGACACACTCCAGTTACTTGTCAGCAAAGTACTGAGATGCACCTATAATTGTGGTTAATCAAAACTTTTCATTGGAAACTATTTTTTCTAAATGATCTCTCCTCTAAGAATTGCTGGATAATTATTGTATTTAAATAATTTCCCCTGATTGTCTAAAAACCCAGCTACTTTCACTCTGCAAAAGGTTATCTTAGCCAAAGTTATGAGAAGAATTTTTAAAGCTTTTAACTTCATTCAGAAACATTCATGGAAAACACTTGGTAGCCACTCTAATAACAGTGTCCACAGCAATGAGCTTTGCTGATGACACACGTACTTTATATACCCTCAAAACATTTAGTTACATTCTTCCCATACAGCACCATGGCTGCTCATTTAGGTTAATTTATAGCAGCATCTGGGGCTTCAGGTCAAAATTCCTCTGGGAAACAGATCAGAAGGGAGAGCGGGGCAAGGACTGAAACAAAGCCAAACCATAAGAATAGCTTACAGTGCATAAATTAACCTTTTTCATCACAAACAACATACCATCCTCCAACTGACTCTACTACAACTGGACATCAAACTGCAGCAAAGATACCAGGGCAAATTAATGATTCATTATTTTTGTGCAAGCCTGCTAATGTTTACTGATGAAATTCACTCCCTCCACTAGCCAAGGTGTTCTGAACTGAGATTGGTGGATTTTGCTTTCTTAGTCTGGGGAACTTTCCTGCCAGCTGGGCTTGCAGACATGGCCAACAGAACAGGACATACCCCAGTATGGGAATCCACCAGGTCTTGACCTCAGTTCTGAAATCCCTCTCCTCCATCCACAGTACTAAATCCACACTGCCACGGCAAGCACCACTGCACAATACCTGTTTATCAGCCAAGTACCCATATTTAGATCTTCATCTCCTTGCCTAGTTACAAAACACTATTCAAATGTCATCTCTTAAACATGTACCAGATAGCTTTGTACATATATATATACACACACACCCTGCTAAACACACATCCATCCACAACCCAAATGTACTGGGGTCTTTCTGGGCTTTTTTTTGTGGGCTCTTTTGGTGTTTTTTAAAATGTTCCTTTGCCTGGTCACTCTATCCATCTGAGTAATTGAGAGGAAAAGAGCAGGCAGTGCTCTTGCTGATGTGGGAAGAAGATGCTCCCCAGACAAAATCTGCAGGAGGGAATAATATTTGGGTACCAGGTCTTGAGCTAAAAGGCAGTGATGCACAAATGAAAGAATCCATTGTACTATTTGTCTAGAAATAGATTACAATCTGCCTCTTAAAATATCCTTATTTTTAGAATATTCAAAGTTCAGCTTTTGCCAGTTAGGTCTTGTTTTTCCTCCTTTTTTAAAATCAAACTGTATTTCAAGTACAGATCAGTTCTACAGAGGAGTCAGTTCTTATTATCAGTGGACTTCTTAATTAATGTTCACCCTGTCTTTTTCTGTTGCTATATTGAATTTGAGTGCATATGGCTTAGTAGACACACCAGATGCTACTTCCCTAGGTGGTTTAGGAGCTAATGCTTCATTATCTGAAGTTTTTTTTTTAAAAGAGAGGCTCATTATTTAGTGGATTAGCCACCAGTTCAGAAGAGGAGACAACCCGGAGGAACTAACTTGCCTGGCTGTAAACCAAAGTCCAGAGATTTACAAGGGGCTGTGCTGCCTCTTTATTGGAGAAGGAAGCAGGCAGCCTGGGCTCCTTCCTTTTTTCAAAGCCTCTATCAGAAAACCAACAGTGAAATGATGTCTTGCAGAAAAAGCATCATTTCCCCCCGCTCTTCTCCAGCCCAGGCAAGGACTGAACCCAATGCACTCTGACTTCCTCCAAGGCTGCCCCATGAGCCCCTTGCTGCTCCAGTCATTTGCTCCCCATTTCACCCTCCCTTAGGGTTTGGAAGGCAGATAGAGATATAAAAACACAAATTAACACACATTAACCTTTAACAGCTGCCTCTGCCACCTGCAGAGATGCCAGCAGTGACATCTCAGACTCAGGCACATGACAGATTGAATCACTGAGTATGGTGATACCCATCCCCAACTATCCTCCCCCCCGACCCAAAAAGGTTAGACAGAAAAGTAAGCAATTCTTGCTCTCTATTACTGATAAACCCAGAAGTATCTCCCATGTGTCACTTTAAATGTATGAGGTCACACCTGCTCATTTAGGAGGTAGACAAGCAGGAGTCCAAATATCTCTGGCTGCAAGAAACACTGTTGATGCAGTAAAGCACATGAATGAAGGGTAAAGTTTATAAAATGTGTTATAAAACAGTTATATAGGTAAATACATAACGTGCATTCTGGGCATCAGAAAAAAGCTTGCAGTACATGCCAATGGATGTGGTTTTAAGTACCCATGCAGACAACATATTTCTGAAGCCAAAGCCATTGAAACAACAACAGCATTTCTAGCATCTTTAGATTGAGCCAGCTCTAAACAAATTTTTTGTTTAAGAAGATAAATATGAAGGATCCGACAAATCTACGTCCACAATTGTCATAGATTACAACTACAATACAGCCTGATTGCAAATACATTCAATTCCCTTGTGTTGAAAAAAAAAAAAACCAACCCCAAACAAAAACAAAACCAACCCCCAAACCAAAAGAAAAACCCACACCCCCAACAACCTCAAAAAGCCCAGCCAAGGCCCAATGCCTTGCCACATCACCGTAGGTGGCAGCAGGATGCTGCTATTCCCAACGTCAGAAGCTGCTCAGGCTGTTCCCCAAAGGAAAACAGCTTTTTTCAGTCTCTTCCAGCCTTCCCAATGCTTCGGCACACCTGAAGAGCTGGTAGGAATGGGCTGCAAAGAAACACTGGGACTGCTTTATTTTCCCCATTTTGAGCAGGTAGTATGGCTCCTGAGAACAGGGGCTTAAGCACTGCATATGCACAACTTCTCCATAAGCCTTATCCATTTTGGCATGCTGGCAGGGGCAACACATGGTTCATGACTCTTCCAAAACGGAGAGGTTTGTGGTACAGGGATCTACAGAAAGAACTGAATCAGCATTTCCCTTTGTTTTCTTTCATTTCACCAGGAGTCCTCCATATGGAGGAAGTCTAGAGTTTGGCTTTTTGTTTCCAAGTGAGGTTAAACCAGACCTCCAGCTTATTTGGAACAGGTGGTACAGTGAAGATGTTAAAATGAGTTAATGGGCAGGATTATATGACTTAATGCTTATGGTAGACAAGGCCTAGCACAAGAACACTGGAAGTCCTCTGTGCTCTTCAGTCCTCTGCTTTCTAAGCTTTTTTCCTAAAAACAAGAGAAATACTAACTCATAATCGTAACTTGACTTAAGCCAAGTCAGCCAGCTCTGAGCGCTTGCTGCCAGGCTAAGCAGCCACTGCAGAAGCCTGCGCTAGAGCATCCACTCACTCCCGCCCACCGAGTGAGCATTTCACCTGTCCAAATGCTCATCGCCTGCATCAGGCAGCCCATGGCACAATGCGTTCCAGAGCATGGGCTCCCAAGACATCTTCTTGGGTTGTGCTTGAAAGACAAGAGCTCATTACTCTCCATGAGCATGCAAGACTCCAGTCTTTCTCTAGAGAGAGTGTTAAATATAAGCTGCTTCAGACTTCTGGTTCTGGAAACATGACATGCTGACATCAACATGAGGTGAGAAGAAATTTGTGCAGAAATAGCATTTTGCAGCTCAGCCAACCATCGACACATTTTGCCTCTCTAGTGCTATCACACAGGAATCTTCACTTTTAAGAAGGCGAGAGTTAAAACTAGGTAGGAGAAAAAGACACACAAGAGATCTGCAAGGCTTACAATAGTAGAAATACAGATGGGAAAAAAAAATCCATTACAAAGTCTTCACAAAAATTACACTGGCTCTGAAGAGTTCCCTAGCTATGCTTCACACAGGCCAGGACAAACTCTTTTCAATGGCAGGTTATAAATATGCTGTCAAATAGATAAGGCTTAAAATTCCCACCCCTAACCCAAGAGCAACAGGAGTAATTTCCTGAGCCTCACTAATGCCAGCTGATCAAGAGCCACAACCTTAACTAACAGCTACCTAAAGCTTGATCCCTGCAGCCTCTTTTAGACACTCAAACAAGCTCAGCTGCAAAGATGCTGATACTGGATTAGCCAGGAAGAGGCATCATTTCCCATGTTCACAGAAAGGACTACTGTAATCACCACTTCTGGGCACCTTCCTAACATCGATGGCAATTTCTCACCCAGTGCCTTGTAGAGACGGCCCATCAACCCGCAGCACTGCTGCAGCCTGGCTCCTCAGGCTGTAGACAACTCTCCTCCCAGCAGCATTTCCCCAAGGGTGATCAGGAGCTCTGCAAAGCTCCTCCAGTCCCAGCAAAGCCTCTTCCAGCTGCAGGGCTTTGGCTACCCAGACATCTCTAGTGGCGTGGGTCTGCCACCACAGGAGTGATTGGGATAGTCCCTGTCCATTTGCTGCATAAGATGGCAAGTGCCAACTCTGCTGCCAAGACCGATCGGAGGAGGGAGGTCTGGCAACACAGTTTTACAAGGGGGATTGGAGCCCTTGCTACATTCAGCCCATGTGTTGTGGTTTAAGCTCAGCCGGTAACAAAGCACCACAAAGCCACTCGCTCACTCCTCCCCCCCAGCCATGGTGGGATAAGGAGAAAATATAAAGAAAAGCTCGTGGGTTGAGACAAGGACAGGGAGGGTTCCCTCCCCACTTATGGTCACGGGCAAAAGACAGGCTCAACCTGAGGAAGAAACAAAATCAATTTAATTTACTACAAATCAAATCAAAACAAGGGTAATGAGGAAAGCAAACCTTAGAACACCTTCCCCTCAGCCCTCCCTCCCTCCTTCCCGGGCACAGCTTCACTCCCAAGTTCCCTACCTAGCCCTGTAGTGGCACAGGAGGAACAGAGATTGGGGTCGGCTCCCCACACCTTGTCTCTGCCACTCCTTCCTCCTCATGGGGAGGACTCCTCACTCTTCCCCTGCTCCAGCATGGGGTCCCTCCCACAGGAGACAGTCCTTCACGGACTTCTCCAATGTGAGTCCTTTCCATGGGCAGCAGTTCTTCCCAAACCTCCCTGGTGTGGGTCCTTTCCGCAGGCTGATCTTCAGTCACAGACTGCTCCAGTGCGGGCTTTCCCATGGAGTCACAGCCATCTTTGGGGGCATCTGCTCCTCGGCTCCCCTCCATGGGCTGGGGGGGGACAGCCTGCCATCTCACCACGGGCTGCAGGGGCATCCCCTCCTCCGGCGCACCTCCTCCTTCTGCACTGACCTCGCTGTCTGCAGAGGGGTTCCTCTCACATTCCAATCCCCCTGCTCCCTGCAGGTTCCCCTTCTTAAATCTGTTCTCCCAGAGGCGCTACCACCGTCCCTGATGGGCTCAGCCTTGGCCAGAGGTGGGTCTGACTTGGGGCCGGGGAAGCTTCCAGCAGCTTCTCACAGGAGCCACCCCTGCGGCCCCTTCCCCCACTACCAAAAACCCTGCCACACAAACCCAAAACAAAGAAGAAATGGGGGTGGGGGTCAGGGGTGGGGTAGAGGTGGTGTTCCTAATTAAAAAAAAATTGAGGGTATACAGCCTAGTCTTTAATTTACCACTAAAAAAAAATTCAAAGAAGAAAGCCCGTTGTGATGGTAATGGTGGGGATTTATAACATGGTTGCCTGAAACAACAGATCATGGCATACAAGTAATGCTCTAACCAAGTGACTTTGAAATGCAATTATTGCTGTAGAACCAACAGAATGACAGCTTTCAAGCCTGTCTAATCATTTGTTGAATTGATCTTCCTGCAATGAAGAAGTAACTCTCCATTTATCAGGGATGGATGTCATCAAAGATGCACCTGTTTTCTTGCACATATACTTTTGAAAATTAAATCGGTTTTATTGATCAGTTTTGCAACCTTTTAACTAAATATCTTCACTATTAGAATGAAACCTGAGGCTTTAAACTCAATAGACATCACTTCTACAGATTTTAGCCAGATGCTCCACCTTCATCACAGTTGCAAAGCTGTTTGGTTTAACACCTTTCACAGCAGAGGAATGAGACCAATTTTGGTTTCTCCAAGTGAAGAAAGTTCCGACAAGTACCCAAAATGTAATTTTCTTCCGTTCACAACGAAGATGATCAGCGCCCTATTTCTATACTACCAGACTGGTTTGTATCTCAAGTTTTCAAGCTATCACCCAGTTATAACAGCTGCTTCTAGGATGTTAGTGACTCCCTTTTTTCTGCTGATATTTGCACTGAGCAACCCCATGCGAGAATATTTAAACTATGAAGACTTGCTTTACGTAAATGGTAAATGAATGGTGAAGTGTAGCAAGGTTGATTTATCTCAGGAATTTGACAGCTGTACTGCCTGCATTTTTGCCAATTAGTTGACCAAGAGCATTTTTATACTTCGGTTTTGTCCTTTCCACTCTCTGAATTTCCTATCAGCCACCCATGAATGAGGGCTGTAAATGGTACAGGGGCCAAACAAATGTAACTTTGACTGCAGAGGCACCAGTTAGATTTGGGACTTAATTTTATCAGGGGTTTAATGAACAACACCTGCGCCAAAGAGTTTCCTGTCTTTAAAACATGAGGGTATTTCACTTGGTGTACCCCCAACAGAAGGGTTTATTCCTAGCATAAGGGTTCCTTATTCATTACAGTAGCTCCTGAACTGTCAGCCACTTTCTACTCATGCTATAGATGTTAGTAATAATGTTAAAAAAAGTTGAAGTCTTCCAATATCGAGCTATGATTGTTCTTTAAAAGATACCTGTGCACAGATATCACTGTGAGGTAACATGTTTGTTTTCACTCCTCTTCAGTTCAGAAGTGAAGAGTTTACAAAACATTTGATTAAAAAAAAAAATTAGAAATGCTATTTAAGGGGCTAGAGATGTTTAGGCAGGAGTACAAAAAAATCCAGCTTGGGTCTTTGTGAGTCATGTTTTGCTGTCAATAATGATGATTCTAGGAGCTGACTGAAGTGATCGTGTTGGTGCCAATTTGGGAGCTACACAGAATACTTTTGGTTATGTTCATGGTCCCAAAGGCTATGTGCACAGGGACTTAAGTACATCTCCTACTTCTTGGGTCAGAAACATGCCCTGTCACATCCCATCTCTGCATTAGCAAGAGTCCCAGGTAAACATTAGTCAGAAAAAGAAAACCTGAGCTCCTGGATCCAAAGTATATCCCAGCATATCCCAGACAAGAACCAAAACCAGACATTCAGAAAAGCAAGGTGAAGTGACAGGTGAACTTCAGAGCACTCCCACCTCATATTCTAGATGCAATATAGGGTTATACCAATCAATAAAATCCAACTAGATTTTTTTCCCTGGGTAGCACCAGTTGAGGACAAAATGAAGGATATTCAAAGGTCATAACTGTGGATATTTTTCTCTTAGAAGGGCTAAAAGCTCTAAAAATTTAAATGCATCTTACACATTCAAAAATCAGTTTATACACTCAGGACAAAGCAAGGGGGAGAAAGAACTCACAGTAGCACTAATGTTTATTCAGAAACTGCCAATGGACCAAACGAAAAATAAGGACTTCCTGCTTACAATTTCACAGCACTGTGAACCTAAACACACTGGAAAGACATCAACACCAACAGACTGAAAGAGGCAAAGGTAGCAAAATCTTGTGTACTGTTATGTTTTTCTGGAAGTGGTAAGGACAGGGTAAGAGAGTTTACAGTTCTGAGTGCACAGGGAGAGTATGTCTACTAAACAGGAAGTCATTGTTTAGTTTTATTTGGTTCTTTGCATATGTTCATTCATCTCCCCACCACCATACTTCCCATTCTTCACCATCACTCCTCCGTGGCACCCACTTTTGGCCTTGCCACGTACCCACACAGTAGAAGAGGCAGTTTTTCCATCAGCAAACAAGAGCACCCCAGTTGCTGTCCAGCAGGGACCAGCTGGGCATGGTTCACTTTGAAAAATAATGCTAACTAAATCTCTAAAGCTCTTTTTTAGTCATCAAAAAAGAAAATGACCCTACCGTTCACATAGCAAGACCGTTTGTCAATATCCAAAGTGTAGCCGGGCAGACAGGAGCAGATGTAGGACCCTGGAACATTGATACAGGTTTGGCCACAGGTTCCCAAACCACCTTCAAGGCATTCATCAATATCTGAAACATGGTTTTGAACAGATCAGGAAAATTCAGCCAGCAAAAGCAGCAAAGAGCAAAGAGAAAGGATACCCTTGACATGGTTATCTAATAATAATTGGTCACAAAATTTAATAACCCATCATTAAAAAAGGAGAGGAGGATGGCTGTATTGCTTCATGCATTCATTTAAGAATTATTGTTTTCTCTGTTGTCACACCCACAGCGATTTTTTTTTTTTTTTTAAGAAGACTGTCCAGGGAAATGACCATTCTCCCAAGTGTCTGGGCACTCTGGTCCCTCCGTGATTGCCCAAACACAGGGAACAGACTTGTCTTGTACTCCATTTCTGTGATTTGTGTTATCATTTGCTGTGCAAATGCTGCCTGCAGCTGCTTCCTTCTATCTTTATCCCTCTTTCCACAGTAATAATTCTGCCTACAAATTAACAAACTTTGCAAAACAGCAAAGCAGCAAACAGACTGCCACAGCACTGAGTTCCACATTGAGCTCATTTTGGTTTGAGTCAAATCTCAAAAACACATACAAAACACTAAAAAGCCCACTATATTCTGATAGCAACAAGCCCAAACCGAAGCAACAAGCAAACTAATTAGAAATTGGGTTTATGACTTGTAGATTAGGCTAGAGCCTTTAGGAAGTAAAAGACATTTGATGTATTTATGGTGTTTTATCAGGGCTTGAGGCAGTAGCTATTAATTAAGTCCTAAATTAAGGACTTTATTTTTCAAAAAAAGTCACCACTGAGTAGCATATTTTACACTAAGGGGGAAAGAAATTAACCCCTTTGGCAGTACCATGGATGATTGTCCCAGAAAATTTAGATATATTTCAGTTCCTAATAAAACCAAATGCATCCAATAGTAACTTCCCAAGGTACTTGACATCTGGCAGTACCATATCCTGGTATATTTCTTGTGTAACTGTTGTGAGGGTTGCTCTAAGGAGCAGCTTTTTCCTTGCCCAAGATCTATTTGATGTCAGTGGCTTTTGTTCTGGGTTTTATCATCTGACTTTGCACATGCAGGAAAAAAGGAAATCAACAGAAATTATTTTAAAGAGACACATTTGATTAAGTCACTAAAGGACATCAATTCATAACCAAAACTACATATATGTATTGAGTTTTTCCAAGTATAGCTCACAACCATTTTTTTTTTCCTGTATTCATGATCAAGAATTTAAGGCAATGGAAGAAGAACTTCTCCTTCGATAACTTATGTGATCATTTGAATCAAGTGCCAATTATCACAGTGCTTCAGGAGGCCTGTGAGTGTTAGGTGTGGATTCCCCTAGTTCAAAGAAGGTCAGAAATGGCACTTCATGATAACTACAAGGAATTGCAATTTAACCAACTCACACCAGCACTTTGAAAGAAATTTTCTCTCTCAGTAACCTAGGGAGATCTAAGCAACCAGAATTCTGATATCCCATGTGTCTGGGAACCCATCTCCTTTAACTGCTTTAAGAAAGTTTGTGCAGAAGTGTTTAGGGGTTTCTTCTGTATCAGGTATCAAAGTTGTTCAAAAAACATCAGTGCTTTACAGCCATCTGACATGTCTGCGCAGATTAGGGAATGTTTCCATATTGTTTTCAGAGTTTTCCCACAACTTTGTTCCACATAGCAGATGAACTAATTTGACAATGTATGAAATGTAATCAGAGCACATGCAACTGATTTCTGTTGAATAGATTATGAAGGTAAAGCAGAAGCATTTTCAGCAATTTAATTCCATGAAGCACTCTAATTATAACCCACAGACTTCTTCAATCAGCTTTCAGGAGCATATTTTCCCATACGTACTAGGGATGTACATGCCATTTTCCACAGCACTAAAGGAGTAACTCCTCCAAATCCCCTCTAGAAAGGTTTGACTGGTTTAGAAGTTTGTTAATGGGCTACAGAAACCATGAGCTCCAGGTTACCAGTTTAAAACCAGCTACTCCTGGCTGTCATTAAAACTAGAGGGCTCTTTGGTAGCCCATACAGGAGGGCTTTGACAATCTCAGCTCATTGTCACAGCTGCTGTCACTGTTAAAAGAGACATGAAGGAGTCTGCAGGCATGAACACTACTGTTTGTATCTCTCCCTGATGCACTGGTTTTCAAATGGAGTAACTGGCTGACTAAGCTGGACAGTTAATCTGATCTTTTCATCAGTCCACAAGCAGGTGCAAGACTCTGTCGATAAAGGCTATAATGTAGTTTATGTCAGTCAATATACTTTTATGATAATAGTGGCTTGTGAAATAAACCTGATGTTATTTCTCTGAGGAAATCATAAGTATGGGTGACAAAGGCAACTCTGTAGATGTAAGATTGCTAAAGACAGAAATTGTTTGACTAAGCAATGTGAAACACTGATGAAAGAACTATTATTCAATCACAGTAAAGAGCACATTAAATAAGAACAAGAAAGACAGGCCTGACCTACCAATTATATCTGGAAGTCTGCTTACTCTGAAAGGATTTGTGTTCATACTGGACAGAAAACTGACTTCTTAGCACGTTACTAGGCAAGAAAATTCAAATCATAACACATATAAGCACAGGAGACATGAATAACAGTGGGGAAAGAATTTTACTTCTGTATATGGCAGTGGTCAGACTATATTGGCATGTTGACACTTAAAGTTCAGTCTGCTTAGATTATCAGAAAGAAGCTTGGGAGAAAGATTGATCACAGTATACAAATACTTTCACAAAGAAAAAGTACCAGGTTTTCTAAAGGACATTATAATCTTTTGCAGAAAAGATTTAACAAGGACTTATGGATGAGAACTGAAGCCAGGAAAATCAAATCTAGACATTAAATTCGCATTAAACAGGAAGTATGATTCACTAAGGGGACCAGCTACCGAGAAAAACTGTGAAGATGTGGAAAACATCAGTGGATATTCTCAAGTCAAGATCAGACTGGGAAGACACGCTTTAACCAAGCACAGGCTACTGAGCTATGTACCGAGGTAACTAGACAGTGACCTGTTATTTACAGGACAGTTTTTCCAGCTTTATATGAGTGTACAAAACTGACTCTCCATGAAAAAGCACGCTCATTGATCAGGCTACAAGTATTTACACTGCCTCCCCAGTAATTGTACTTGAAGAAAGGATTTCAGGGTTATCGGTCTGCCCATTTTCACCACCACCAAAGTTCGCATAATAAAGCAAATCCCACACATACTGAAAAGCAAGCGACCGCTCCAGCTGAAGAAAGGCTGTAGTGGAAGAATAACCGCCTGATAAAGACAAGGGGCACGGCAGCGACAGGCAGCTTGGCCACCGGAGAACGCCTCTTCCAGTGGTAAACAGGAAACGCCAACAGACACGGCGCTGTTGTAAAACACGCCGCAGCGCTGCGAACATGCAGCTTTTATGGCACTAACAATGGACGAGGGTCCTATGCTTAACATGCTCTCTTCTTTGCTTAAAGTACAAAAAAAAAAAAAAAAAAAAAAAAAAGGCTGTTTCTTAAGGTTTAGGAGAACTCGATCATAAAACCATGCATCAAGTGTAACTAGCAGCGCCTTCACCCGCACTCCTAGCGCCACAGCAAAGCACGAAGTTGCATCCTGCTGTAGCTGTTTTACGTGTCCTGGCAACCACATCCCCCAGTGGGAACTTTACCCTGTGAAAGAAATCGGCTTAGTGAACACAAAAGCTGTCTGCAGTGCCCTGACAGCCAGCCCTGAAAGGAAGAATGAGGTTCTGCTCAGTTCTCAAAGGCTTCTTTATGCAAAAAATGCCTTGAGAATCAGCAAAAACGATGAATCATGTCATCGTGATGTTGGCAGCTCTCAATGACTTTGCATACAAATATGCTACTTTATTGAGAGTCCTGAGAAATGCTCTGATTGCAGAAGGTGAAGCATTAGTATGCCTGGCAGGGATACAGAGAAACCACAGTGAGCCAGAACTTGTGTTTCATTATGGCCCCAAATATATGCATTATATATATAAAATATACATGTGCAGATACACCCACTCAAATAACCTCACTCAAATTTGGTTTCTGTGGAGTTGGACTGGGGATTCAATCTGCTATATCTAGCCACCACCACAATCTTTTCAACAAGGTTTCATCACCCAAATTTCATCTGGCTTACAAAGAAAGCAGCCTATCCCTTTTATCTATTTTGTTAAAAGCATACAGCTTAAAGAAAAGAAAATACCCCAAAATGGAAAAAGATGCTGCATCAGCAGGTCACAATAAAACAGGTGAGACACAGTTCAGTATCTTCTCTCGCTAATTTTAAAAGAGGTTTAAAGTACAACTTGATCACTCACAATTTTTGAGAGGATAGAGCCTGTGAAGTGCTCAAATATTATGGTAAGAAATACAATGTGATTACAATAAGGTGGTTATCAACTCCTGGACTCTTCCAGTCCAGAGCCACAGAGGTGGTCATATCACAGATATGACAGCAAGAGCAGTCATATCATTTAATCAGGTATAAAGTAGAATCAAATTTAGAATTGAAATAAAATTCAGAAACCACTTGTAGGTATCTTAAAGAGAAATAGCAAAAAAGATCAAGGCACTACAATGTCTTTCATCTTCTACCTTTCTGGACTCAGATCTCAAAAGTTTGGACACTAGAATGGAAAAAATATATATTGGTTTTGTCTTTGAAATAAATTCTATGTGTAAATTAGTAACTACAAAATGGACCACCACTTCCAAGATCATGCAACTTGCAACATCCTGTTACTGGCTTGACTTTCAAAGATGAAGTTCATGAGGCTATCATCTGGCCCTCTTTGAAAGGCATCAGCAAACACTGTCATCCATCTCCCTCTAAAATCAGGTTTCAATTTAGATACTAGAAAGTAGTCAGTTTTATTTAAAACAGAACACGAAATTAATATCTGCTATTTTCCACTGAGCAAAACAATGATGAGTCTTGCAGTATTAGTCATCGGTCCTGGAGTCTGCCCCTTAGCCCTCTTCAGGATTAAGCTTCATGTGATATGTGACACCATTTCTGTCATTTTTGTAACATATTCACCTCCTCCCTATTTTGATCTAAGTTTTTACAGCTAAAGATAGTATTTGTCCACATTCAGCTGGATCCAATTTCCAGAGAATTCATTGGGAATCTTGTCATGAATTGGTCTGTGGGTTCAGATCCATGTTCAGGAATTCCTGACTACTATTTGGCAGCAATACTTTCAAGCATCTTTCCCTAAGGCAGTATAATATGAAGTGAGCTAGCTGGAAGACAGCTACTGAAAGCAAGGAAACAAGAATGCCTCGACTGCAGCTCTTCTGAAATTCAGGAGGGATAGAGTGGGGTCTCAACAGGTTTATCCCTATGTCATGACAGGGGTAGACAACACAGTTCCCCATTTCATTGGCTCTTACTGCTGCTTATGCAATGCTTGCAAAGAAAGGATAGCCGTGAATTAGTTAGGCTTTGGCATTTCATATTTCTCAGAATACCACATAAGTTCTAACAGCGTGTCTTCAGAAGGCTGTATGGAGCGAAGTGAAGCCAGGATTTAGCTAATAATTAAGGTGGATTTAAAGATGTAATACAAAGCAGAACAATTTAATATTCTGCACCACCAGTGCTCCATGGCAGGAGAGTGGGGAACAGTAAGAAGAAAGGAGGAAAGCTTGAGACACAGAAGGAAGCATGTGGCAAAAAGGGCTGACCTAGATAGCTGCAGTTGTCACCTTCAATTGCAGGCTGTAGCTCTGTAGGAATGTGCAGCATGTTAGCCCTGAAGAAGTGACAAAGTCTGATCAGTTAATGTCAGAAGTTAGTAGAGATGTGCAGAATTTAAGAACCTATGATTAGGTAAAACTTCAATAACGTGGATTGTGTTTTGCCTTCTTCAAAAACTTTTTTTACAATCTTGTCAGGCTTTTTTTAAATAACCATCTTCCTTCACTTTTGAGACTTACAAAGTGAGTATTCAAGGTCAGCCCTGAAGCCAAAGTACACCTCCACTCTTGCAGTATCCAGTACATGATATATTTACCTAGGGTAGCCCAAGACTAACAGGCACTAGTATCTAGTCTAAAACTGAAAATGCAAGGGGCTGCTTAGGCACTTTTTGAGATAAACAGTGCCATGTGGGAAACTTTTTGGTTTCGAGTGGGGAAAGCATCTATACATCATTAGAGAATAAAAAATAGTGTTGATAAAGCCGTACTTCAGGAGGACACAGGCAACTGATTTCAACAGGCATAAGGCCCATCCCCTGATGTACCAGGTATGTTTACCTGCTCAAATATGTTAGAAATCAAAGCTCTCCCAGGAACAACTATGCACATGTTTTTACCTTGCAGGAATAATAACTCCTGTGTAGCCCAGACCATGTTTCTTTAGATGTAGAAGGTTCTGTGTTTTCACCGAGTCTAAGACTGATTAGTTATTTAAAAGTAACTGAGTCCCCAGTCCTGACATCAGCTTAAAATAAATAATCAAATCATGATGGCAATGTCAAAACTTGCAGAAATGCTTCCAATGCTACCATAACTTGCCAATAAACTGGTATGTTCATTCACCAGACTAGTCTTGTTCTGACCTCATGATCTGTTCTCCCGTACTTTCCGTGTTACAAACCTTGCTGTCGTAGGACAAAACAGCCCCTCTGAAAGGCCTCTCCTCTCTTGGCATACCAAGTCAGGATTCAAATAATCTCTCTTAAAATAACTGTATAAAATTATGTGAGACATTTAGGGTTAGATTTCATTATCCTTCCACAGGATGAGAAGGTCTTTGATCTTTGAATATCCCTAGAAATAAAAGGAACTAATTAAGAAGTGAGCTATTTAGCAATGTAAGAAGAGCACGACCTAGACCTTTATCTGTAGTGGCAATATGGAAAACAAATCTAGAAAAGCCTACACACTTTCCAGTAAGTGTGTGCCCTAACAAAGGGCAGACACCTTCTCAATTCAGGGTAGTCCTTATGGCTGGCAGGATGCCACCACAGTCACAGATGATAAAGAACATTTTACAATTGACATATTTATTACAGTTCACCAAGAATGGTCGCCAAGCCACAGTTCAGCTTGCTGTCATTGTTCACAGTTCAGTGGTATGAGTCATGTCTCCCACTCGCCACTTATATCCTCTCTATTACCTTCAAAGCCTGCCTCCAGCTTCCTACCACTTGCTTCCACTGTGCCCTCCCTCTCACATAATTAATGAATTAGAATATCATACATCCGGTCTTCTGGTCAGAACACGACTTATGTATCCAGCACCCAGAGGAAAGAACAGGGGGAATCCATTCCATCAAAGCACCCTTCAGTCTTACATTTCATGTCAAAATTTCACCTTTGCTTAATCCCCTGTAATCCAGTGGTCTCTAATTAAAAAGATACCTTAGCATATCTCATTTTTCATTTATTTTATGTTACATGGCATTGCTCAGAGTATGTCATAGTAATGTTAGCTCTTATGCAAAAGACAACTTCTATTACTATTTCCTGCAGAGTTTGCTGAGCTACCAGCCATTCTGTTTTGGTGCTTTACCTAACTCCCCTCATTCATACAGCAGCTGAATGTATCTAATTATTTTCAACAGAAAACACATAATGCAGGGCGGGTTATGTCTCCATTAATGGAAGAGCAAAATATATCAATATACAAAATATGTCAACTGAAATAAAAAAATACATCTTTGGAGCCTTTTGAATGTCAATATTTAGAGTACATTTTGACTTATTAAACACTAGCCAAGCAGTTCCCTTCATGTCAGTAGGATTCTCTTTTTATACATGAGCTCTTAGTTGGGTGACCCAGTAATGTAGAAGTCATAACAAATGCACATCCTAATTAACTTGTGGAAGCTACGTACATATCAGTAAATAGTGTGGACCTATAGGAGAGGCTGTGTAAAGTGCAACAGATGCTGAGCATATGACATACACACTGCATATATTTCAGGTTGAGCTTATGGAGAACCAGGTATAGTCTGGTCCCATGGACTGAATGGCCATCAACAGCAGAGAGGATAGATGCTCTCCTATGGGAACGCCTTCTGGTTTAGGTTGGCCTAAAGGGAATCCAGTTTGTGCGCTTTGAGAGTGCTCTGCAATGTGAAGACAAGCATGGTAAGAGGTGACGGTATGGAGATGCTTTTCAGAAGTATGCTGCTCCTCATTTGAATTCAAGCATCAGTGTGGAAGCACCCTAGGTGTGCTTGGCTCTCAGTTAAACCTTCCGTCAGGTTTATCATTTGTACACAAAAAATGCCTAGCTCCTCCTCTCTCAATATGAGAACACTTAACATGCACACTTCTATTTTCTGCTTACAAGATGGTATTTCTTGGCAGAATGCACAGAGGAGGCACCTGTTATCAAATCACTGGAATCATGTCAAGAACTGAGTCAGAGCCTCTGAAGCCCAAGTAATCTAAGGCAAAAGCATTAACTCCAAGTATTAGGTCTGTTTGCTTGAATCACTACAGAGCATTTCTGCATCTCCTTACTGCAAAGCCCACAACTTAATTGGCTCTGGCTTTCAAAAAAAAATTGGACTTCAAGGTAGCAGGGTAGGGAGAAGGGTTCTGTCACTCTTTGTCTTACACTTTGTAAAGAATAGGAACCTGCATTTTACATGTTCCACATCACTTGGGGTGGTTTTACTAATATTAGTGTCACACATTTCACCCAGACTTTAGTACTACAGTATCAAACATATCTGAGATTCATGCATTTTATAAGACATATTATTAAATATAAGCACACATATCCACATGCACCAACAAACATAGAAAGAGTAGTTTTTAAAGTATCTAGCCCACATCTAAGTATATACTAATACATAATCATTAAAATACTCTTTCTATATGCATATAGAGAAACAACAATACATCTATCCACAAAATTTACATATACAGAAGCATGAATATGTGCATGTATTGCAAGTACGGAAACACTAAAGCTATGGCAAGGAATTTTGGTAACTAGGGAACAGTTCAGATCTCTTAATGATCATATAAAAGTTTATCCTACTTTCTGATAGTTAAACTGACAGACCAGTGACTGATTTCTGAAAAACAATCTAAATAAAATTAGTTCTGTTCATTATGAGAAGCAAAAGATACTGAGAAGCTGATTTATCAATTCTGGCAGTACAACACACAAGCAACCTGTAAAAAAACTCTTCGAAAATTATAAAGCTCAAGTAAGAGAATACAAATGCAGTTTTCTTTATCTGTGAATGGTCAGCAACTTACCTATACAAGCAGAGTTTTCAGTCTTTAATCTGTATCCATTAGGACAGTTCCAGTGCTGCAGAGCTGAGAGGCTGACAAAACCAATTTTAAAAACCACTGGCAAAAAAGCAACAAGGAAGAGAAACATAATCTTGAGGGTTTTTTTGAACTGTCACTAGAGAAAAACTAGCTTGTATTCAGTCATATCCAGGACAAGATGAGCATGTGTAATCCCAAAAGGTTTCTGCAATCTCCCACTTTACACTCAGACATCTTATCACAATACCAAGTTTTATCTTTGCCTTGCTTTTCTTGTCACTTTAGCCCTTACTGTGTCTGACTACAACCTTGAAGAAATTCCTGGGAGATTTCTTCCACACACACGTTGTTTTTTCCTCTCTCTCTTTCACTTCTTTTTTTTTTTTTTCTTTTTTGGAAGCCAAGTATGAAATGCCTGACACTCTTGCCACAAATTTAACACAGCTTAAAAGCAATGCTCACAAGGATCACTGCTAATTTCCTCACAACAAGCAAAGCTGCTGTTTAAATCTTAAAAACAGTGAATTTGGAAAACTGTTCACCACAGCCCTCAGTGGAGTATAGGGAGCGAGATCTCCAGGTACCGAGCTTCTCCAAAATGCAGTTGCTTCTTACATACAAACTTGGACGGACTCCTCTTTTCTTTTTAAAGCTCTGCTTGCCCCACCTCTTCTCTTTTTAGTGCCACTTGAGTGAACCCTGTGTTTGCAAATAGTAATGTGGTCAGTTCCTTACTACAGGGAACTGAGCCAGAGTGCAGATACCCAGCCACCCATAATAAATACAGTCTATTTAGAAAAGCAGCCCCTCCTGCTTGAGAAGTACCTGTGGCATGCCAGCTAAATTTCATTTCTCAGAGATTGTAGGCAGGTTTATACCAGGCCTGTTCAATCATGATTAGTTGCATTCATTTTAATAGTCATGCGTTTTACCACCAGAAATAAACTTTGTCATTAAAACATTCTATGCAAAAAAGGGAAAAAAAAATCCCACTGGTTTCTCCAACATATTTCAACGGGAAATACAAACTGGCTTAAGGTCAAGTTCAGATCTAGGGTATGTGTTTGTAATTCTGATTTCAAAGGGGTTGCAATCATCTCTCTCAGGTCTGAATTTGGCCTTCCTGCACTTCCAGGAAAATACCTGGGGCAGAGACTGGGGCAACATACTCTGAGTCTACATCTCTCACACATGTTGCAGTCTATTATATGCACACATCAGTGTTCTAAGAGGCTACTGTCGTGATGCAGTGCTCTTTACACCTGTTTTGCTGAGGTATATAAACTAGACAAACTGCAGGTGATCAAGCTCATAATTCTTCCAATATTGAAAAAAAGTCTCCTTTTTCCCAGTCCTCTGGCCCAGACCAGCAAAGCTCTACAGCACATGCATAAGTGACTTGATGAATTTTGAACGTGTTGAGATTTAAGCAGGTGTTTAAATGGTTGACTGCACCAGGCTTTGTTGAGTTAACTACTGTGAGGTGTTCTGGTTCTATCACTTTTTCTTTCCCTTTTTTTTTTAAATTCTGCAGTGTTTTGCTAGAACAAATACTAATACAACAGCGGGCTACAGAAGCAGCATCAGAGGGTAACCTACAGCTGTACAAGTTCCATCTCTGGGAATTCCACCCCCACCCCATTTGTCTGAATCGATAAGAGTCCAGATTTGCACTGTCAGAAAATAAGAAGTATGAAACCTGACCGTAAATTGGACCGCTCTCTATTAAAAGCAACTGTTTCTTGATGTTTCTGCCTGTGTGTGTGCACATTCTGCTCACTCAATCTTCACTGCTACAGATAATGCAACTAATTAAATCCGGACTGACAAATGGCAGCCACATTTCCATATACTCTGTTCAGAACCAAGCCTTTACTCTGCATGCTATAAAATACAATAACAGTAATGTAAATTATGCAGAGCCAGACTCATGCCAAACAGCATTTGCTTCTCCAAATAGTCCCCTGGAATACAAAAGGGCAACCAATGTGAAAGCACAGTATAATGCCATCCCATCTAGGATTAGAGGATCCTGCCCAGGAGCTGTGGTATGTTCCACGTGAACCTCTTTTACTAATTCTGCAGCCGTCGATTCTTCCTCACACAATTTTCTTCAGTGTTCAAGCTGGGAGCACACAACCTGAACAGCTCAAAAGGAATGTGTCACTTCTTTGTGAGCAACCACCAGCAAGCAGAGTGTTTGCTAGACCATGAGGGTGGCCATCCCAGCACAGCCCTGACCTCTTCCAGGGCAGACTCAGACAAAGTCACTGAAGGAGACAAAATTAATACGCTCTCCCTTTCCTTTTAAAACCCAGAAGCAATTTCTGTCTTACATTCTTTTAGTCTCTCATTTACAGAAATTGTCTTTTCTGAACATCTCCCTCAATCTCCTCCCCCCACCCCAACTCCATTTCCTCTTTTTGCCTTTACTCATAACACAGTCAAAGGCATGTCCCAGAATTTCTCTTTTTACTCTAAAGTAAAAGTGAAGACAGAATGGTGTGACATGCCAATGCCACAATGATCTTTTCTGGAAGAAGAGATCCCTTCACTGCAGTCAGGTAAAGAGTGGTTAATAAAGTCATTCATTTTACCATCCTAGAAGTATAGGAATGGTTTAAAAACAGGAAGAAAAATTGCTTAATAGTGGGACTACTTTTTTTTTTTGCCCTCAAAAACCAAACATGGCTCAGACCAGAGCTAATCCCCAGCCCCACAATATGATACAACATGATCTAGGCCTAAGGATGTAAATAACTTAATTGAAAGTGGATAGAACCAATCAACTCTTAGACCAAACCAGAAAGTTCTCAATAAAGTATGAAATGCATCAGGCTATACCACACCTAAACTTTTCAAACATACCATTTTTCACCAAGCCATTCAGCACACCACACACAATTCCTTCACGCCTAAAGTCGTTTAGCATTTAAGAAGTTATTCAAACTAGTTTCTACAAAGAAAACTATTGTGCTCACCTACAGGTATTAAGTACAGCAATTTACTTTAGTCTGGCACTCATACAATAAATTAGACTAAAATACCACAGTAGTCTTGTTTGTAGGGCTCACCACAGAATCAGTCCAAATGATCTTAAAATTATTTGTCGCAGTATGTCAAATGCAAAGAACTAACCTAGTTTAATTTGACCCGCTGACTGAAGAGACTGATGAACTAACAACAAATAAACATTTTCTTCCTTTCTTTTGGAATTCCTGCTATCTCAGCTAGCTTTGGAAGGCTTTCTTTGCCAAAGTTGGTAAAGACCAGCTAGCGATTCAAATGGAGAGGGTCTTCTCCCCTACCTTGGCAAAAGAGCTGCTGTTAACTAGTTCAAGGACGGTATGGTCTGGCTGTTTCTAAACTGTGAAGGAAACGGAGCCCTCCTTCAGCTTCCCAGAACTTTCAGTATCTATATTGTATAATTAGCACATTGTTTAAATCACATATTGGTGTTTATTCTTGCTTACTACACACTACACTAGCTTATTAGCATTTTGACTTTTCCTGTCAGCCTCTGGAAGTTTGATTCTGGCCTTAGACATATTCTAATCTGGTTAAAATTATATTTTATAGTTATCACAATCCCAACTACCACCAACACAGGTTAATGATTAAATGCAAGAGTTCACTGAAATAAAGTAGGAAAAGCGTAGTAGTGGCTATCTCTAGTACAAATAGCACAGAGCAGCGAGGAACACACAGATCCCACAAAACAGCTTTGCAGATCCTCCCCAACGGCCCCAGGGAATCTGCCAGCCCCTGGGTCAATGTGTTCATGCATGTGTCGTTCTGTCAGAAAAAGCTTTTGCCACCAGAGCACTAGCTAATTGACATAAGCAACTTTTCCAATGATACTGGGGATTTCTGATAGCCTTCAGCAAAAATACACAACATTTCGTAAGCCATGCCTTACACCTACTTACTGAAGCCTGATCTCGGGGTCACTGTGGAGAGGGCTGACTGTTACACCATACTCTCTCTGACATGACAGTGCTTGATTCAGTACTGCTAACGTCATTTCAGCAGGTTGAGCCTGCATCGTGTACAATTCTGACAAAAGGGACATTATGTGATATCAAATTGACTGTCAGACAGAGCAGGAGAAGGCACAGTGTGAGAGAACGGCATATTCCAGTGATCTCTAAAAGCCATGAATGCCTGAAATCTCTTCCCGAGGTATGACAGCCATTCTGGTTTTGTCCTCAAGCATGTCACTCGTTGTTCTTCTCAACAATTTGGAGATGATATTTGGCTGGCAGGATGTTGTAATTTAATTTATTAGTAAAATTAATTAAAGAGCGGGGCTTTAAATCATGAAGCTTTATGAAAACCAAGTACAATTGTAGGTAATCTCTTTCCAGCTGTCTCAATTTGTTTCACAGCAGCAATTATGACAAATACCCACTGCATTTTTTTTTGGCAGTTTGAGTCCCATGTCTTTTCTGCTAGGGTTACAATTTTTCCTACTGCAATATGATCATAAGGAAAAGAAAAAGAAAAAAAAAATCCATGTTAAAACCATCCTGTTAATTATAACCAACATTATCTTCTTAAAGCAGTTTTTACATTTAACATTTTGACAGGCACATTTCACCAGCTGCTGTAGAGTGAATCCTTATTTCATCAGCTAGACCACACTGGAATCCACAGAAGGATCCAGAAAGAAAAATATTGTCTCTCTCGTATCCAGACAGTCAGAACAAGAGCAAAACATTCTGGGGAAGCCACATAGCACATTACTGACTTATGACATTTATCAATGTTAGATGACTACATTAGGCCTCTATGTTAGCAGATGTAAAGGAGTAGCTAAAATCGCATGTTGAAACAGTCATTTGGCTCTCTGAAGTGGAGATAAAACTGAAGATAAAGCAAGTCATTTGTTAACATGAATAAGGCCTATGCAGCTTGCTACATGAGAACATTTAAGAAAGGAAAGATCTTAATAACAGGCATGGCATTACTTCACGATCAGGGTCAAAAAATGTATCCTCCCCATGGCTTTTTTGCTGTGTTTCTGTCCCAGGGATAGCTCTGTTTCACCCACAGCAAAATTATTTCCCATGCACATATTAGAACAGCCACTCTAACAGATCTCTCAGAACAAAGACACTGGCTGAAATCTGATTTCACTGATTTTCAGAGCTACTGAGCATTCACCATTACCAACGATGTTGTCAGTGCCTGGTACTGAGCTCCTGTGAGCGGACTGTGGGATGCTCCCAGTTGCTGCCAGGCGCAAACCCTCTGAAGGAGGCGACGACTTCCTGAGCACTCTGCAAGCCACGTTCTCTTCATGGAAACTTCACATTTTCCTGTACGTGGCCGTGCAGCTGCTGCCAGCAGGATTCGTCAGTGAATTGGTGGGCAACCAAGAGCAGGTGTAATAAAATACACTGCTAACTGCTGGGAATGTTCATTTCCCTACAATTCATAGAACAGATTCAAGAGATCTCCAGAAGCAAATATGTCCTAACTAATAAATATTTGAGCATTGAGAATCTCCTGAAGAATTTGCCCAGAGTCTGCTGAAAGTCAGCTTGCACTGGAAGAGCAAGTTTCTGGTGCGATGTCATTTACTGTGTGAAATAATTTTACAGGCACAGTACAGATCTAAAGCAAAACAATATATGGTTGTCAGATGCTGCCCGCAGTGGCCATTAGAGTCCTGCATGTGGATTTCTTATACCATATCAGGAAGTAGTTGGTACAGAAAGTGGCAAGTGATCAGCAAGGGGCTCTGCCACGGAGGAGGCAGCTTGACCCCACACCACCCCAGAGAAAGCCTCACAGCTGCAGGCAGCGCAATGCCAGGGCCTATCACAGACCCACATGCCGCTGTGAGCATGATATCCCAGAACTTGGCATCCAAATCCTGCAGCTACCAAACACACCCTGCTTGAGGCCACAGCTGTCAATTCTCCATCTAGACAGGGACAAGGAGAGAAATGCAGTGGAGAAAAAGGCAGGCGTACTAAGTACAAGCAATAGGCCACATTATATTTAACTTTTAGATAACGGTTCCGCATACTCCAAAGCTTCAGACAGATCCTATATTGCTGGTGGGAGCGTGAATACAGAGGCTCCACTTCAAACTCAAGTGACAGTCGTGATTTCTGAAAGTTCTTTGCAGTAGCGCCTTTGCCTCTGGAGCCCTGTCGAACACTACTGAACTTCCTGTAGGAATCCCCTGAGATTACCTGTAGGAGTCAGAAATACTATTATTCCCATGGTGTTTTTCAAGAAAATGGAACAACCTAACAGAGGCTTGGTCTCAGGGACTGATCAAGCAAGTACTAAGCACTGGGTTAAGCATTAAGGACCAGGGAAAATAATTTTGTAACAGAGCAGTGTGCAAGTGATTTTATAACCAGCAAACAGACAGCAAGCAAAATGGTCATTAACAGTCACATACATTCTTACAAAATGTCTATTCGGCTGCACAGCAACGAGCAATATCTGCCTAGCTGAAAAGTGAACAAACAGATTCCTGAGAGAGACAGCTACCTCCTTTATAGTTGCCAGCATGTATCGGTTGGCGTAGCCTTTGCCTTATGCTAGGCTGTCAACTTACAAGCCAGGAAAAGCAACAGCGAAATCAGGCATAGTTAGACTTTGTAAATTGAAATTTCTATGGACACACAGTCAAATTCTGTGGCTGCTATAATCATATGCACAGCATATTAAAAGATTCCTTCATTCCATTCACAGCCCTGCCACGGGCTTCCTGCATGTCGTGGCATACTGTGCAAGATCTGCACACCTCACTATTCACCTTTTTATAATAAAAAAGACCAATACTTCCCTTTTGCATGGAGGGTTACTTAATTTAATAGCTGTTATAAAGTGGACTGAGATCCTTGTATGTAAGGTAGTACTCAAAACTGCAAAGTAATTGTTGATTTATTACTGCTAAGATCACACAGAGAGAACAAATTAGGCCACAAAACAGAAGGAAAAAGAGAAAATTAATTTGGGTTTGTACATTAGTTGCATCAGAAATAAAAAACAATCTTCTTGCCAAGTGGTGTTGCAAGGCACTGAAAATTTTTAAATATCATTTTTTACTCCCAGAATGCAATATAACTTTACTTCTATACAGAAAATATTAGTAAAAATATACTTCCTTCAAAGGAGATATGTTAATGTTTATACTGTATTTCTAGCAAAAATCATTACACTATATTGTAGAAACTTTTATTTCTCAAAGTGCAAAGTTTATTGTAATAAAATTCCTGTTAGGACTATGAGATAAAATACACAGAAGCCTTCTGAGACTTTAGTAGAGCTAACACACAATATCAGTAGGAATACACTAGCTAGCTTAAAGTAGTAAGAGAGCATTTTTGAGACTCATTGCCTTATATGCTATGTAAAAAAATGCCTCATACTCCCAAGTCACTTCACAAGTTACCAAACTAAAACCACAATAATAATGAACACAGTAGCTAATCCAAAATTACCATCTATAAGATTCACCTCAACCTATTATAGCAGCTTTATTAAAAACTAGAGTACTTCAGGGCCATTCTGTATAATATTACAATCCTACTGCAGTTAAGATTAACTGGGCATTAAGACAGAATTATCAAAAGGAGTACCCACCCAAATCCTTCTCAGCAATGCCCGTGGGAGAGGGTTTGGTGTATCTCTTGGGCAGTGCTTTGAAAATTAGCCATAGGTGCCCAGTTTTCCAAAATGAAACAAGACTCTAGTAAGGGGAGAGGGGCACGGGAAATCTATTCTGAGAGTCTGCATGTGTTTCCCAATGCTAAAGAAACCTCTCCATTTGCGTGTTTGCGTTTGACTGCCTTATTTAGACCTGGGCTGACAGGCAAGGCAGAACATGTCAAAAGAAGAAATCTAAATACATAAAATATATGGGCCAAACAGTAAAATTCTAATATCATCTATATATCTGTAGACAGACTTACAGAAGGACCTACCTTATGTATGTTGGCATAGAAGTCAAAGAAAGACACTCATTCCTGCATACATTCTCAATGCTCATAGCCACTCATTGCTGCAAAACATGCGGACCAAGGGCGGGGACTCTCCTCGAATGTTGCTGGATCACAGGCTCATCATCACGTTCCAGGATGAAATACCCAGAGCGACAGCTCTTTGCTTCCAGACATGAAGGAGAAACTGATCCTGAGCTCGCTGAAGTCGATATCAAACCTCCATTGATTGCATTAAAAACATTGGACTAGGCCTATTTTATTGAAGGGACAGACTCTTGTCTTAACTGTCAACACAGCTCTAAATAAGCACATTTCTTTTTTCTCCCACAGAAATCAAGATATTAGGTAGCTAGGTGAGAGAATATCTCTATCATATGCTCTCCAGGGGCTACTTAAGTATCTTTTTAAACCCGTATATTTTAACTTAGGCCTGATACTCAGAAATAAGAGAAATATTGACAAATATTTCTAATATTTTAGAAAATATTAGTAAAAGTAAAGGCAAAATCAGAGCACAATCTGATTAAGGCTTCAGGATATAGTTTTCATGCTATGCACTTTTACAACTGTCCCAAACACAAGTTGCCACTGCGTGAGCATATGAAACGGACATTTCTTTTCTCAATTTTAAGTCCATGAGAGGTTCCAGCAGCAAATGTTAACTAGCAATTGACATAAAATTCCTTTTCCTCTACTGCCAATAACAGGCATCTGTTCACAACTACACAACAGAGCAATTATACTATCAGAAATTATTAGTTGTTAAAAAATTGTTCAAGTCGTAGTGTTCTGTGGATCAAGTATTCAGCTACTACTAATGGTTTTGTCATAAGATGAAGAACAATCTGTTAAGTGCAGAACAATTCAAAAGAGGAAAGCATTATAAGTATTTAAGGCTGAATGGTTTGTCTGTACTGCTCCATGGCTGTTGAGAACTCTTGCTACAGCTGCACCCACGATGAATAAATGAAAATATTCATGTTTCACATCACTCTGTTTTTACCAGGACCCATCAGATTAAATGTATTGTTTAATTTAGACAAATGTACAGACAGGAAAAGACTGTCATATCTTAGCTTCACATGTTTAAAATAGATCAGTTTACCTCCAAAGTTGTCAGAATTTCTCCTGACTAAGCAACTGGACTATTCCTAGAAGTATTGTTGTCACTGTTCAGATGCTTAGAAGGAAAAAAACCCGTCTTTCTGGTGCAGCAAAGCTCTTGGCAATCAGTGCTCAGGCAAAATGGTTAGGGCTTGAAGTAATACTCTTGAGATTGGAGTGCTGAAGCCAAAGCAATTGCTTTTCTGTGACCAGCTGAATTGCAGAGTTACTGAGAAGCAGCATCTCCACAAAACTAGAAAAAGTAGTCCATCAACACCAAAGAAGGAAATGGTATGCTACAGTGTAAATGGCAGTCACTTTACCTTTCTGCAGCCTCATTACTTAGGCAGTGGATATGTTAAGCTCTGTGAGAGGCAACTATATGGCAGCTGTCAGGGCTGCTTCTCATCAACCGCTGACCTTTGAGGATAGTGGAACTGCTATGAAACTGCTGCACATAAACAAAAAGCTCCCCCCTCTTGCACAAAAGTGCCAGGCAGGACACAGGTGCCTGATGGCTATTGAGATCAACTCAAAAAATCACAGATAATTTTCATTTGTCTGAGGTCATCAGTGGTTACTTATACACACCAGGTTCGTACAGCGGTGAAAGGAGGCCATTCAATTGCATCTTCACAGGCTCCTTTATCATGCTGAAAATCTCAGTCATCCATGGTCTCCTTAACAGACAGTCAGTCATCCTTAGAGACTTTCCTGTTATAATATTTTTTGAGATAGATTTGAAATACATTAGTGAGGGGCACTTTGTCTGACTATTATTATTTTATTAATACCGCAAGTGGCTTATGATCTACCTGTCATATTGTTGAAATTACCAAGATGTGGAAGCATCTTCTGAATCTCTCCCATGGCCCAACCTCTCACCAGACACTCTCGCTATTTGTGCATACTTATTCTTGGCGTCTGAAAGCTGCCTGAAACAACTTGTGACAGGATTCATCTCACTGTAACTGAAGTACCACTCCATTAAGTCTTGAGCTAGTGGCATTTGTTGAAAAGGCTGTGGGCTTAGAAACATTGTCAAATGCCAGTTCCCAGCCAGGATGTGGTCAATAAATTATTTAGAGCATCTTTTCAGAACCCATTCCTATGTTTTATCCCCAGCCTACGCAAGGTCGGCATCACACAGTTCATAAAGAGCATGGCCTTTTGTGGCATTTACTCCAAATATTCATCAGAGGAAGAAACCTCATTATTTCAGATATATTTTTAGGTGGTGACATTTGAATTCAACTTCCTCCAGGCCTGTCCCCCTGCCCTTTTGGTGAATCACAAGTTATTTGTACTGTAATGGGCTTCCTATAGTTAAAGTTTTGTCAATTCATTCTGCCCAGAACTCCCTATAACTGTGAAGGATCATAAAGATATGCAAGGATGTGTTTTGACTATAACAGACCCTATAAAAGTACATCATCTTCATAGTTTATTTCTCTCTTCTGTTTCAGTATTCTTCTCAGTAAGACTGAAAATCATTCAGGCAGTGCTGTCCAAGTTCACTCCTGCTATCTTTCTAGCTAGCAGTTGTCATCAAATACTGTCCTAGCTTTTCCCACTTAACATGTGGCCCATCCCATTTTTACACTTCCGTTAGACTCCTTTGATGGCAAAGCTGTCAATCACATGGCTCCTTGCCTACAGACCCCCATCAGACTCAGAAAGCAATCTTTTTCTTTCCTTCAGACTAAGTCCAGGGTTTCCCCTTCCACAAGTCTTGTTACAAAGCAGTTACCTCAACTCCTGAATTAATATTCAATATAATGAATAAATCATGTACAAGAATACAGTCTTTTGTCCCCCAGACCAGATTTCTCTTAACTCGGCTGAAAATCTTTCCTGGATCCATTTATTGGAACTGGCGAATTCTCACTATTCTTCCTCCTTGCAGTTCTTGCCCATGATTTTACAAGCCAAAAGATTGGTGAATGAGGTCTTTCCACTCAGGGAACCAAGTACTTCTCAGCAGAGTGTTTTTATTCTTTACTTAATCTTACTTCTGTGTTTGCTGCAGGAATTTCTTCTTTGCTACTCATGCATTCCCCTTCACCACAGCCTTTTTGCTTGTTTAGAATCTGTGTTTGATCAGGTTGCCAATTTAATGCTCTCTTCCAAGGCAGACTTGCACATAAATAGTTATACTAAAAATTCTTGTTTCATGTCCCAGCCACCAAACTATCATTTATGTGTTCTGCTTGTATTGAGTGCCTTTCCAAATGTCTATCTGCTGATTCTAGGCCTTCCCAGTCTTTTATAAAAAAAAGAGCAATTGTTTAACCATTATTCCTTTTTTTGGCATCATTTTTGGCTGATCAACCCTTAAAAGAATTTTCATGACCATTCTTCTAATTTCTTTATAAAGGTCAATGAGCTTTAAGAATCACCATTTTTTTTCTCTCATATCATTTGATCCAGACTTCACTTCTACGTGAGTCTTCAGTAGCAAGAAACCAAAAACTTAATCATCTTGTGACAGGCTGAACTTCTGTCAGTACCAATTCACATTCAGGCAATCTCTAGAGCTAGGTCATTGGTAAAGACAAGAAAATGTCACTTTTTTCTATCAATAAACAAGGAACTTTATTAGTTACCTCTCCTCATGAAGTTCCTGTTACAGTTTCAAAGAAGTAGTTCATATAGATACTGGACATAATGTCTATTCAATCATTGTGCCTGACCAGAACAAAGACCGTTATTTTTCTGGGTTATGAAAAACGTGGCTTGCATTGTTTCTGCTGTGAATTACTCTATCCAAAGGGAATGTCTGCTCCTCTGTCAAAGAGTAAAGAATGCTCAAGCAAGCTAAGGAACAAATAAGCAGCACTTTTGTGCATGAAAATGTGCCTCTGCCATTCTAGAGAAATTCTTTCCTAATGTAGAGAAATAATTTGGGGCAAACTTCTACTAAAAAATATTATGCTCAGATTTTAGGCTGAACTCAGAATGACTGGCACAGAACTCCAGGAACTGCGTGTTTTGTGGATATTGATGCAAGGCAGACATGATGACAAACACTACAATTGCAAGGTGTAAGTGATCCTCAGTTATGCAGTTTGGGTCCCAGAACAAGCAGGAATGTTACGATTCCTGTTTTCACACTCCTGCTTCAGCAAGAAGGAAATCACTCTACCACGTCACTTTTATGCTAGAGAACAAGAAATACTGAGTATTTTTCTTTTGTAAACCAATCAGTGAGAAACCAGAACAGGTCACTCAAGACCCGAGAGCATGCTCTGGAAAAACACCCACTCAAGACCCGAGAGCATGCTCTGGAAAAACACCCACAGATAATGTCATTCATGTGTAATCTGAAGCTACCAGTACACTGCAGGATTAGTCTAACACAGAAGAAGGCTCTATCCAAAGTCAAGGATAAAATTTAAAAGACAAAGAAAAAAGTATCATTAAAAGAGAAAGTAATATTATTCTGAATTTAATTTGCCATGCTCTATAGCTGGCTGCTTACCATACTCTTATATTGTCCTCTTTCTCCCTCTGTGATTTAACTTCCACATGATCTTAAACACAAGGGACTGGGCTATGAAACAGAAAATATAATTGGTCAGAGTTATTTTTGGAGGCTCAAACATTTGGCCAAATCTTAGCAGCATAAAATTCAAGACACATGACTCAGAAGTCGATCCGATCAGCCCATGGCATTAGACTTCGGCGCCATTAATTAAATCAGGTTCTTACAAAAAAAGGTACTTATGAGTATTGGATTTAATTTCCTTTTTCTTCAACAAAGGTGTCATTGTTTTAGAGACTGGAAAATATTACAAAGCAGACTACACATATTGTTTTGTTCTTGTTTTCCAAAACAATATTAAACTGGAAAGAATAAGTGAGAAAGAGTTAAGCAAGAACATGATCTGGAGATTTGTTTATGAATTTACTTTTTGAAGGATTAGAGAAACAGCTGGTTTAGACCTCTAAAGGTTTCCTATAACTCTATGTCTAAATGAATTAAAAGACTAAAAATATATTAACAAAACACTTGTTTAGTTGACTAAACAAGGAACCCATTGAATTTAAATGACAGTTGCACTGCAACTACTAGTAGTTGTCATTTGGGATTGTTCTTACTTTCCATCTAGGCCAGTAGCATGTCTCAAGTACAAGCAGCCCATACCAGCGGCCTCAGAAGAAACTACTTGAACTCTGTCTGAGGCAACACCGGAATACTCTATTCCTGCCCTCAATACACACATACATAAAGCTCCTTTCTCCTGTATTAAGAGAGAAGAAGAAAACACATTCCATTTTAGCCTTCTCTGGACATGAAGTATTTCACCAAGTCCTCTCTCAGTCACCTTAGTTCCATAAAGAACAAAACCAAACCCCCCCACTATACCAAATTCCTTTGACTCCTCCTTAAAAAGGCGTGCCAAACATTTGATTACTCATCACATTTTAGAATAAAGTATTTTCTTCTCAGAGTATCTTCTCCAAAATGTAGTAATTCACATACTGTTGGTAAACTGGTATTCCACTATTATGAGAGATTAAAGTTATAGTTGTTTGTACAGTCAACTCCTCTCATAACACTCTTAAGCCAATCAAGTGTCTTTCAAAAATACCAGAGCTTAAGCTAGGCCAAATATATTTAAAATACATACCTGACAGGTGCTACTGAACTTGTTGCAATAGCTGGAGCAATTTCACATTCTTTTCTAAACACAAGGTTAGGATGTTATTTCATAAAAAAATAGTAACTTGGAAGAAAGTGCATCTGTTTTACCTAGATCTTGGGAAAGACGATATCATTTTGTTCATAGCTGCTTTCTGCCTTATTGATTGAAAAGATTCCCATCCTGAACACTGATGAATAATATACATAGCTTTGTAAAAAGAATTCTCTCCTTGCTATGGGCTGTTTCATACTGATGTTTTAGTTTGATTTTACCACTGTTTAGCAAGGGAGACTTTCAGATTTATAAAAAGTAGTTTATAAAAATGATACATTAATCATGCCTCCAGTCTGATGCGAATTTTCATTTTCTGAAATTCAGAGGACGATTTTTGCAGTGATTTAAAAAGAAAAGAGAAAACACCTGTTCTATTGAAAACTTCTCATTTTCAAAAAGGAAAGCGACAGTGCTAGCCTGGCGCTTCTGTGGCTGACTGTAACACCTAGAACAACGCAATGAGTTCTGTGAGAGAAGGCATTCAGGTCAGCGTGTTTCCAGTCTACACCGAGTTAGATAATTAAAAAAAGTTTAATTTTGAAATCTCATCTGTGCTCGTGAAAGAACTTCAAGTTGGTCTACCTCCCAGCCACAAATCTAACAAATTCGTTGTTTTCAAAAGAATACCATAGATCATGATGGACTATTGTAGTATCTTATGTCTAGGATTCATGCCCTAGCCAGAATTGCTACTGATGTGTACCCCTCTTTCTTGCAGTAAATGCATAAACTACTTACTCGCCCCTTTTCAGTTTATAGGCAATGTTCTTCAAAAAGCTCTCTCAACTTTCACTGGGACACAGGCAGACTTTAAGACCAGGTTCAAGTACATTCTTCAAATTCCCCTAGTGCCTTTGTTCCAGACTCCAGTTTTACAGCTGTCCCCACCTTGTCTAAACTGGGCATGTATAGAGCTCCTCTCATCGCAATAAGCTGGCAGCATCTTCATCCACCCTTTTATAGCTGCCTGTCTGCAAACTCCCCAGCACCCTTGCCACGGACATAGCAGAATTGCAAGCAAAAGACTCTGTGGTACGCAGTCCCACCATTCTCTAGGATATTACCCTTCCATTGATTCTCAGCCTTCTTTTTATACTTTCTCTCATTTCTTCTCAGATATCCTCTTGTCTCCACAGCTACACTCATCACATATTGTCTAAAGCTATAAACAAAGATGAAAGGGTCAGGCAAACACAATGTCACGTATAAAAACAATCTTTTATTTTCACATCAAAACAACTTGTATTTTAATTACTTCTTTAAAGTTCTTTGTGTAGCCTCTTAGATATAGCCCAAGTCTGAATGTCTTTGCTATTACAGACATTTTCATGGTACACATGAAAGTGTTTTCTCTCTTAATCCCCTGCCCGAGAAAAATATGACAACCTGATGATAGTGCAAGGAATACAAAGTCCACTCTGAGCAATGGCAAGGACTAAAATAGATGCATGGATGCCTAAAGTTGGGCTTAGTAAGTGCACATTGAAGCCTGGATTGTGATTAGCTATGACAAGTGCTGAAGCCTACTAAAGCTTTAAGTAAAAATGAAGTCTGTTTGGAGTTCAGCTCACATCACTCAGTTATTTCATTAACCATGCAATTTTGACACACCCATTGTAGGTAATGTATAAAAAGAGATCTAACCATTTTGGTTAAATGCAGGGTCAATTGAGCCAACAAAGTGCAAAATATATAAAAAGCGATGCATAAACATTGGTTAAATCCTCTCCAAATTCTCATACCAGGTGAGCATAGATTATAGTCATCACTGCTCATAGTAATGATTGATTCAGAATTGCATTTCAGAAGATATTATACAAATTGATTAAGGGTGACAAAATCTATTCATAATGATTCTATCACTAATGTTAACAATTTACAGTATAAAAATTCGCATCTGTTACCAGAAGTATTTCTTCAGCTCTTTAATTAAACCAGTCCTGGGTGATGCAGGGCATCTTATATGCAGATGCAGTCTTTATTGTGTGATTTGGCCTTTGGATCAAATTCCTATCAAAATTCTCCAGAAAATCTGCTGGTTTGACATGAGGTACAGAAGCATGTCTGGGTTATATAACTCTGTCATCTTAAGAACTGTGGAAAAAATAACATCTCTCATGTTTTCTTGAAAGAACATGCCTTTTATAATACATTCCATCTTTGATATACCGATAGCACATGCGGTCATAGAGATTAATTTCTAACTTTAGGACATGCTAATTCCACAAGGATTAGTCAAACCAAAAGGTTTCACATTTGCAAGTGAGCTCTTTCAAATGAGCTTTGCACCACCTCAGTCTAATATATTGATATATCATCTACAAGTCAGGTGACAGCACTTTTGAACTCCAGAATTAGATTCAAGTTTCTTGAAAGGTTTGAAACCTGAAATCAAATATTGTCCAGGAGTTAAAAAATAAATGTTAAAATAATTGCTCTTATTAATGACAAACATGGTGGGTTTACACCATGGTTCAGCAACAACTACTGGCTACACTATCTACATGGAAAATAGAAGGCAAATATTGTAATACTTCAGGTCCCGTTCAAAATTTGGTTTATCATAAACTGCTTGTCAGATGAACCTTGGTTTTGACAAAAAAAGAATCTGCTTTCCCTAAAAAAAAAAAAAAATCCCAAATTTAAAAAAACCTGTCAAAGTAAAAATATTCCACTCTGAAAAATAAAAACATTTTCACTGCAATCAAAATTATCCACAGAAAAAGAAGAAAGATCACTCTTTAACTACACATACTAGTAACACAGAAAGGAACATCAAGGTTAATTCTAAAAGCATATGCAGGGAAGCTAAATTTGCACTTCTGAACATCTCACCTGCTTCCTTACTACAGCTCCCATGGTCTCAAATGCTCATTCTATTATTCCTGACCATCAAGCACCATCATGTAGATGCTATGGAGATTTTTCAATGTGTTCATTTTCTGCCATGATTTTAATACTGGTGTTTTTTTGATGAAGCGTTTTCCTCCCACCAAGTTATGCCTTACAAGATAAGCTCTCTAGCATTCAGCAAGCAAAATTTAATCCTACACTAGCAACACCAAGAAATGTCACTATTTTAAAGTTAACTAACTAAGCTTTGGTTTGTAGCTTTGAGTAATTTCTCCCTCTGGAAGGAGAAGATTCCCAATTTCCTAGCAAAACAAACAGTTTTTCTAGGCATAGAAAGGTCCAAGAAAACAATGCAGTTGTAATTCTTAGGAAAAACAATTCATACATACTTCTAACCATAATATCTAAACCTAAATCATTAAAAGCTCTGTTATTTACTTCAGGCAATAAAAAAGCAGACTCAGAAAAGACAATTCATTATTACCATTAACAGGCAATTCTGCTTTCATCATTACTATTAATATTAATACCTGATTTTTTAAACATTGGGAAGCATGCTCACAATTAACTTTCACTATGCTCATTGAACTTCATTACACATACAACATGACCTGAAGACAAGACCTCCTCTTACTGTATCTCAAAATGTATTATATTACTACAGCATAGTACATAATATTGTGCAATATCTATGTAATATATAGGTATGTAACGGTGTGTTTTCTCTTACACAGTCCCACAAAATTTTCTGTACAGACATTTCTGAAATTGAGGTATATAGACATATGCATCCAAGTAAATTCTAAGGCTGAGATTTTGTAATAAGATCATTTGATGTAAATGAACATTACTAGTACGTAGTATCTCTCACAGAGTTACTCATAATGATATCTTACCTGAGCTTCAGAATACTAAAGAAGCTCCTTTGCCACAGCATCTGCAAAATGACAATATGATGTGTATTGTACCTCTCAAGAATCCATAAGCTGTGGCTACCTAGCTTCAGTCTTGATTGCCCCAAAATCACTTCCAGTCCAAGATACTGTACAAACAGAGCTGTATGACATCTCAAAGCACAAGCTGATGTCAGAAGAAAGCTTGTACTTTCAAATGAAGTTTTGACCTCAATAGAAGTAGTTTAAACTGTTTTCCTATTAACTTTAAGTACACGGTTTTTATAAAGGTTGTGATTAATGTTTGATACATGCAACGAGCACATCGTACAGTAAAACAAGAACAGAATGATTTTTTAATGAAAACAAAAAATAGAAGATCTTTAACCAGGCAACCATTTCATGCTGTATTTATCTTTTGAAGAATGTCATTACTTCATATCCAAAGTCACAAACATAAAAAAAAGAAAATAAACAGGCAACATTTTTCTTCTATTCTCCTTCTTACCCACCACCCTACCCATTCAGTAGACTGCATTACATCAGATAATATATTCTGACCACCACGTAGCACCAACCTGCTTCCAGATGCAGTATCATCATTTTGGATTAATTTTACCTATTATACATTCTATCTCCTCCACCCTCACCTATGTTCAACACAGATACTCAGACCTAGAGCCCTCACTTTTGAAGGTCATTTGAGAATCCATGCTTGACCTAGAACAAAGGAGAAGTCTTTCTGACTCATCTGTGTACCTTCGTGCCCAGAGCTGCTCTCCTGCACTCACTGTTCGAGGCTTCAGAGATAATGTTTCAAATTTCACATAGGTCTCTTTTGCAAGGTCAGCTTCCTTCGCAGTTTTCGGTTTCACATGAAGTTTTAAAACTTTGTAGAGTAAGAAAAATATCAAAGGTAAAACAACCACACATGCTGCACTGCTGGCCAATATTAGAATAGAAAACTGAGAGCTGTTTTCATCATTTAACCCATCAGTGGAGAAAATAACGCACTGCTCTTTTGTAGGTGGCACTCCTTTGGGCGAGACACATGCCATATATTGAGTACTAGGTTGCAAACCATCAATTGTGACTTTGTTTTTGCTAGAATCAGTGCTCAGAGGCAACATATCTTTCTCACCATACTTTGAGTATAACACAGTCACTGCAGAGTTGCTTGTGGCATTGACAGTTTTCCAAGTTAAGGTCACTCTTTCATCAGTTTCACTGATCACTCTTAGGTTCTGTACAGTAACATTTTGCTCAGCCATACCTGCTGTATTCAATGAAGTCTCCTCACCTTTCTTGCTTATCTCCCCAGTCTGCTTTTTGTTTCCATTTGTCACCACCTTTGAATTCTTCTTTCCATCGAACAGGGGCCTGGATTGCTTCTTGTCAGTAAACCTGATGCTCGTTGATCTTTCAGTGCTAACCAGTGCTGTGGTGGTCGGTGTGGTGGGAAGAGGTGTGGTTGTCCTCTCAGGTTCCGGCTTGGATTCCTCCTGAGTGGTATTCTGTCTCTCTGCCTCTTGCTTCCTTCCATACCTCTGTGGTGACACAGTTGTAGTAACTACACCAACCACTGCGACAGTAACAGAAGCTTCTGACATTCCTGCTAAGTTCTTGGCTTTACATCTGTATTCTCCTGCATCCTTGTATGAAATCCCTGTCAAGCTTATTATGGACCATCTGACACCCTCTCCAGGTGTTTCTTGAATTACTACAGGAAAATGCAAAGAGTAAAACATTGTAAAAGGGGGAAAGAGAAAACATTAGACTACTTATTCCGTTATTTCTGCCAGAAGGAATCACATGTATTAAACTTTAAAAAACAAACAAACAAACAAAAAAAACCCAGAACACCAAAACCAAACCCCCCACACAAAATATGGAACTCCCTGCCATATTATATTATTGCAGAAAAGTGCTCAGCTTGAGTCAAAATGGAATTGAATGTCTGGAGGAATTACAATAGAATTGGCAGTTTCAGTAAGTAAAACAAAACCTCATATTGAGAAATCAAATGTCTTAAAGCTGCTAAGTGACTAGGAAATACAAGTCTCACTGACTTCAAGTGACACTGAACACACTAGCCATTTAAAACATTTTTGGAAATTACCTTTGTCTTAAGATATTTCAGTAATTTGGACTATTATCTTCCTCAGATCTACGATTTAAGATAACTGCTAACTGCTTGGCATTAGCAAAAACCATTTTTTATATTTAAGTTACTGCATAAATATCTATCATAGCAGCTAGAATGATATCAGACAATCACAGCCTCTTCAGCATTCATGATGAGTGTTGCAAATAAACAATAAACATTTGCAAATAACATAGAAAACATGATTTTGGATAATCCTGTTTACAAAGCTGAGTTTTAAGTGGCTCGGTTATGGCTTCACTAGCTTTTTGAACATGAACATTTTGAACCAACATGGAGATTCCAGTAACGAATTCTCCTTTCTGCTTTTCAGCGTCTGAGTTAGGGACCAACTATCCCAACATCTATTCTCCTTAATCCTTCCCCTACTTCATCCATTTCCCCCCTCCATGCATATTGTTCTTATTACAGACCACATCCATAATCAGAACGGTCTGTTGAACCTGTTCAGACCAAGACCTAGACAAAGAATTTCACAACAGCTGTTGCACGGATACAATTGCCAGCTTGGTGCAATACCTGGTCCATTGTTACTCATTATAATGATCCCAAAGCACAAGCAACCCGACAATTTCAGGCTCTCCCATTTCCTATAAAAGATCAATGATACCTGTATAGTTCACTGGTATATTGTCTGACCTAGTCCAAGTAAGGTGTGGTGTTGGGTACCCAGTTGCATCGCAGCGTAGCAGAACGTTGCTTCCCAGTGGGGAAGTGATTTTTGTCGCCGATGTCATCACAGATGGTTTAAGACACTGCTCTAACTCAGCTCTCTGGAACAAGATTCCTGCCAGGCTCTCAGGTCCACTACATGAAATCAATGGATCAAGAAGCACAACTGAGTTGTCCGCGATTTTGGAAAATTCAATTAGCTTTGAAATGCGACAGTCACAAAACCATGGGTTGTCCTGCAAACCTGAAGCAGGGAAGGAAGAGGGGAAAGAAAAAAAAAAAACACGTTGTCAGTCAATATATGTATATTGTGATTACAGTAGGACGCATGACTACCACCAAGTACAATCAAGGAGAACCATGGACCTGTTCTGAGTTTATCCTTTCTCTTTCAATTTGCCCTTTTTGTTCGCTGATTGGTGGGGGAGTTTTTGCAGAGGTGAGGAAAACCAGTATGAATGTTCATTAAGCTAAACATTTTCTTCATAGAAGTTTACAGGAGCATAGTAATATACTGGCACTACCTTTGCTTAATTTTGCTATTTATCTAAGAAAAAGGTGTTTTAAGACTGATGAAACATTTTCACCTGCTTGTGCCTTCTGGAAAGATACCTTCTCAGGGCTATCGCATCCTATCAGTCTCCTCTGCTTTTAGTCCTTCTTTGGGCTCTTACAGTTTGATCTTCTCAGACCCTTTTTTCAACACTTGCAGAGAACGTGATGATTTAAGGGTTTAGAGCTTTTATCAACATTGCTGCCCCTTCAAAAAAGGATAAAGGCTAAGGAGAAAAAGCTTTAGGCCAATAAAACTCTTATCTGGCTCCGAACCATACCAATATTCTTAGAAATCTGGCTTCAATTTGGGACAACCTCTGAAATACATTCAAAAAGAAGAGCAGAAGAATAGAAAATAGGAAGGGTCCTGAAAAAAGCTGATGACTACAATATTTTTATGATGGCACACAAGAACACTACGTCTCCTCTTCTGTTAGAGGCCATAACATTTGCTTCTTGATTCCAAAGTCTTTGAATGAGAGGCCTCTCCCTCTTGGTGAACTTACTATGGTGAAAGAGAGTAGCCATTTCTGAGGAATAGAAGTCTAAATCCTCAGCTGGTATTGATTACTTCACTATGTTGACCTTCATAGAACAACAGCGGCTTCACCAGGTAAAACAACACACAGCACATCACTCACGAGTTCAAATATTTTCTCATTTGACTTTTGGGTATACATTTTTCTTTTTTTTTTTTTTGAGTATTAGCAATAAACAGAACTTACAGTCTGAAATGAGGGATGGTATGCAAGAACCCACCACTGTTGAATTTACTGATTCGTGCAACAGACAAGTCTTATCAATTAAACCAAAATTAAAAGAAAAAAACCTGAAACACCTCCTAATATTGTTCAGTGTGTATTTTTAGGAATTATCAAAACTGCTAATGGAAAAAATCTGCTTTTTGTTCTGGAAGAAACCTGTAGATGAAAGAACACATGAATAATTATCTACTGCTTCCTTTTATCACCTGACCAAGATTAGGTTATTTTAAGCACAATGGCAGTGATTGGATAAAACTGTGGTAAACCCCAATTAATCCCCGCTCTTTAAACCAAGTCTTGACCTGAAGAGATTCCATGACTTTGACATCACAATCCAATTTCACCCCTTCCAGACATAAGAGATTTTACATCTATTCACTACTTCTTGCCTGCTGGAACGAACAAGGTGAAATCAAGGAAATTGTATCAGCAACTGTCTTTCTTTAAAAAAAAGAAAAAAAAAATGCCCCAAATATAAAAAAATTTCCTGTGAACTTCACACATATTCACAATCAAAGGAGATACCATCTGAATGTTTTCTGTATGTCTATGCACATCAACCCTTTGAGCTCATAAAAATTCTGCCTGGTCGAGCACATGTATGTAACTATTTGTGCTCATCTTTTAAATTAGGCAAGCTTTAGTCTGTAGTTAGAAAGAGTTAGAGACAATAGTCCTGTATTTTCTTTTTCATTGTCACTTGCTTATAAGAGGTCAATTTTCCTCACTATGCTAAGAAAGAGACTATAAGAGCATGTGAAAATTAAATTCCCCTAAAGTGTAAGAGGGAAGACAAGATCCCCTTGAAACGACCCCTCAACTTCCAGAGTTCCTCCATGACAAATGCTGCTAAAACGCAGGTGACCTCCCAGCACGGCCTCTGTGCTACCCAGAGGACAGAAGCAGGGGGCAGCTGGGCTACGAGCGGGTGGCAGGGCAGGAACTCCGCGTCCGCAGCATTAATCAGGACAGACTTGCAGCATCAGTAGGGCTGCCCGCTCAACGTACCGAGCAGCAGATTCTCCCTTACGTTGAATGCTACCGAAAGTACTTCTTCTGCAACCTTTCTGCATCCTACAAGCTTTACTGCAGGAAAGGATGGGTTTTATTACTGTTTCTGATACTACTAGCAGCACTCAATGGCCTTTCAAACAGAATCATAGAATCATTTAGGTTGGAAAAGACCTTTAAGATCATTGAGTCCAGTCGTAAACCTGACACTGACAAGTCCACCACTAAACCATGTCCCCAAGCACCGCATCTACACATCTTTTAAATACCTCCAGGGGTGGCGACTCAAACATTTCCTTGTTCCAGTGCCTGACAACCCTTTCAGTAAAGAAATTTTTTCCTAATATATATAAATACATGGCTTTCATATTCTCCCAGTGTCCCAAATAAGACCCAAAGTTGTGACAGTAAGTATCAGAAATTGACAAAATAGAAGGAATGATGGAGCAAGGATGGATAGTCCTTGGATGGTTGTTTAGTCCAGTCTGGGACAGAGGTTTGACCATCTCAAATCATTCTGAAGGCCTGGTTTCAGCTTCAGAAGTAAGTTGTAGTCCCAGAAGACTCTCTACTTCTGTGCTTTAGTGCAAAGAAAGAGTTATTTTAGTTAGTCACCTCATCTCCCCCATACATCATACTTTCCAGTGGAACTGACTAAAGAAGCAGGACTTATATAAATACATATAATATATATATAGCTACAGGAGTTCCTTCCTTGCCCCCACAGCTCATCCCTTCTATTTATCTGTGTCTTGCCAATATCTGACAGTATTCACATTATTTTTAGTAAACTTGCACAGCCATTGTAAGTCATTAAGTCATGTGAATTCCCAAAATGAAAAGATGAAAGCACTATTGAGTTGAAAGCAAGGATTAAACACTGAATTTGATTATCCTTCAGTTAGCTATTGGAGAGAACAGAAATGGGAATGTAAACCTAGTTTCCAAACTACAAAGGGCATTCTGAAATTTAACAGCTTGTGTTTACAAGATGTTAAAAGTGATAACAAACACATGAAAGAATAAAGAAAAGGTTAAAAATAAGAAAGGAAAAAAAAAAAAAAAGAAGAAACCAGAAAAAATGTGGAGCTTTAATAAAGGAATGAGATGGAATCCCCTCAGGAAAATAATTTCCTAAGAAGATAAAATAAAAATAATGATAAGTCTCCAATGGCATGTGTATCTGATGGAACACCAAGTCTTTATAAACCCTGGATTCTTTTGTAGAAATACTAAGGCAGTTTGTTGACCCAAGAAAGAAATACTAACAAAGGCAAAACAAACGTTGATAAATATTTATGCATTGCAATATACCAATGCAGTGTATTTTAACATTAAATATAGATTACAAATTGCCCTAAAACCCTTTCTTTATTCTAGATTTAGTATATTTTAAATTTACTTCTCACACATTTATATGTATGTTTGTGTGTACAATGGCAAATATACGTACATGTGTGCCTGTGCATGCACATTTTTGCAGTCTTCTCAGTAAGCACGGTTTCCCCATGCTGTGTCAACATGGACTTTAGCATTCAAAATAGCTACGAGTGAAATTTCCTTTGCAAATCAGTAACCAGTCTCAGACCATAACTTGTATAATATACTGCTTTTCAGTTCCTGTAAAATGGCAGTATGTGAAATATTCAAGTTTGGGGCCGATAGAAATACTCACCACAGCTTGAGCGAGCCTACCCAAGGCTGGCTTCCAACTGATGCTACACATTTTTTGATCCATGGTTCTAAACAGTAAAGCCCACTTCCTGCACTGTGTCCCAATGTTTCCTACCCACAGTAATTGCCTGGGAGTAGTTTCAGGAAAAGCAGCATCTACCCAATGGCCCAGCATAACAGCTGGCAGCCTGATGGACCTGCAGCACTTCAAATTTTTGGCACCTCTACATGCAACAAAGGCAAGATCTCATCTAACTGCCACTCGATCAAACCCTGGATTCCTCTGTTCCTCTCAGTGACTCACTAGATGTAATCTTCCATATGGAAAATTCTACTGCCATCACTCATGCCAGAAATTTAAATCTCTGTACGGCAGCCAGGTCTGAAACTTAGCTGTGATTTGGACCAAAGTATTAGGCTATAGTTCCAGAGGTAACCGAGAGGGGGCTAGATGAATTTGCACACTGATCCCTCGATCATTTCCACTGCTTAATTGTCACCTCACTCCACAGCTTTGTTTTGAACTGTTCCAAAGGGTGCTGTCCAAGACAAAGCCAGACAAGGCTCCAGGGACAGTTCACAATCCAGGGATTGCTTCCTGAAAGGCTTATGGATAAGACCATGCCAAGGACAGCTCATTCTATCCTGTTCTTGCCCCCAGTGTAAGTGCAGCAGGCTTTGCACCTCCAAACTATCCTGCATGCCCATCAGCCTACCAGGCATGCAACATACCCGTCCTATTTTATATTACAAAAGCACAACTCTACAGGTTGCAGTGCAATCCTCGCATTAGTTCAGGCAGTTTGAACTGGAGGAAAAACACCCCCACCCACACAGTCACATTTTAGAGTCACTGCAGCATGCCCCCAAGCCCAGAGAAAACCAAGGGCTAAATCGTGCAAAGTGTGGAAGAGCCAATCAGCTTTAAAGAGAGTTGGCCCTAACATGTGGATGAGAGCCAGAGCGAGCCACTTGGCTACAGGGCCAGGCATCATTCCCTGACCCTCTTTCATTTAGCATAGTGTCCACACAGAGGAACATCACTCAGTGGGAGGTAACAAAAAAACCCAAACCCCTAAGTAGAGAGATTATGAATTGGAATAAGGAGATGCTAACCTGCCAGTCCCCTGGCAAAAGTAGTCCATGGGTCCTCCAAGAGTCCTTGAAGTAAACAAGGGGAATCTGAACTTTCTTTTACATGCAACCTTCTTGATGCTCAGTCAAGACACTGAACATAAAATTGCTTCCTGGTGTTAAAAAATACATATGCACAAACATTTGAGTTTGGGGCTTTGCTGTTGTTGATCTTGTTAATTAAATACAAGAGACAATCTTGTTCTGCCAGAACTAGGAGAGAAGCCAGCTCAAGCCATAATTGCTTACACTAAGTAGAATGTTGTTCTCCTGACTAGACAAAACCAGTGTTTATTTGCTGTGGGTTCCAGCTTCTGGCAGAGCTCTGGCTGCAGTTACCATTCCGTGTGGGCACATAGGTCAGGTTGAATGCTCCCACAGGGAACAGATGGAGCACATATGGCACTCTTGAGCATCAAAGCAATTGTGGGCATCACATTTTAAGGGAAACCTCTTTTTTTAAAGCCCAAAGGAGTCCAAAGGGAACCAGTAACTATGGTAGAAAATGGAAAAAAAAGGAATCCTTCATATTCTATAAGAAACTTATGAAAGAATACTGTGATTAGTTAAAGTGGCAAACAGGGAAGGAAAATGTATGAAAGGTTACTACAAGAGATGGTGATTAGGTTTTCTGTATGTCCACCTCATGTAGGACAAGAGATAATCAGCTTAGTTTGCAGTAAGGGAGATTGAGGTTAGATATTAAGAGAAACTTTCTCACTATCCTGATAGGTAAGCACTGGAAGAGGTTACCAGAGAAGGCTCTGGAATGGTCTGGCTTTAAGAACAGCACTGACTTAACCAGAACAGTTCAGTTCACCTAGATCTCCATCCCAGCAGGCTAGGGACTTTTTCGAAATTCTTCCTGATCACACACCAATGTGATCCTTATCTCTACCTCAGAGGAGGAGGAGAGTATCTACTGGATGTGTTTCTCCTCCCTCAGGCTCCAGCAATCCTGGTAGAGACAGGAGGGAGCTCAGGGTGCCAGAGAGGAATCAATGCCACAGAGCGCATCTTGCGCGTGATGTTCTAAGCCAGTATCTCCTATGGTTGGAGCATTACAGAGACGTCTCAACTCCTAGGTCATCTTTCTAGCCTAATAGTTTCTATCAACCATTCATTCCTGAAAAACAACTGCTTTCTAACAGTCCAGCAACCTAAGGATGAGCCTCCAGCAGCGAGTGCGAGCAGCATAACTACAGCTTTGCAAGCTCCAGTGATATAGATAATAAACTGGAACTTAGTGGAGATTGAGTAAGCTTGTCAAAATAACCCATGACATAAAGAGCACTGCACTTTCTAATCTCCAGAGGAAGGGGATGTTTTCTTATTCACTATAGAGTTTCTTATATAGCAAGCACTGTCTGGCTGCATTGGGATATATTAATCGGAAGCCTATGATGTCAATGAAAGCAAATTCAGCTAATTATTCACAGTTTACCTAAGGTAGATTTACTCAACATACTCAACACAACACAATGAAAGCACTACCTCACATTTTGCATTCTCAGATCCAAATCTGTAATGACCGCACAGAGCCTCCCTCAGCATGGTAAAGTCAAAAAAAGAAAAGCAAGGCCCTGTTTGAACCCAGTGTGTGTTCCCCTCTGGAGACCTGTGTTCAAACCCAGCTGTAGTTCATAAATGAAGATGATCCAAAGGTCACATCCCGAGTCTCTAGAGAACTCAGTGCTGGCACCAGAGGGTTTGCCAGGACTAGAGGGGGCTGGCAAAGTGCCCGCACCAACAAAGACCACAGATGGCTGCCAGGGGGAAGGGGAGGAGAGAAGAGTGTGTGTGGTTTTGGGGTGTTTGTTTTGGGGGCTGTTTCTTTTGGTTTGTTTTTTTAAGCAATGAGGGCTGTGTAAGACAAGGAAACCAAATAACCTCTGGGACTCCCACATGAGATCATCAGGAGGATTAGATCCAGCAGGGTCACCTCCTACTTTACTGCCTCCTGTAGCCTTCAGTGCAGGGACAGGGAAAGGGATACTGAGCTAGACTTACTTTTACGGCTTTTTCTTTTTTTTTTTTTTTTTAATCCTGAATAAATGAAGATCCTATTAATGCTGCAACCTACAGTGACCATGCATGTGAGGAACTCATACAGCCTACTTGCATCTATTAAGTTACTTATATACAATCTCGTCTGAATGAGAGTTTCAAATTGCAGCTTCTGCTGTGAAACAGAGCAGCTGAACAAATGAACACTGAATAGTGGGGGTTTAGATCAAGAAATTGGAAATACTGGGCAGTGCAATGGCAGATCTTTACCAGTGGGTATAGAACTACTGCAGTAGAGCACCAGCTGGCTTTCCTCCCTTCCACCTGCTACACTACAGTACAAAATTGTCAAAAAGTGCACTTCTACATAAACAGTGACAGAAGAGAACACTATTGATAGAGCTGTTCCAGCCATGTTCTGAGACTGCAGAAGAAAAAGGAGTTACCTGCAGGACTAGGAAGTGGAGAGAAAGTGGAAGATAAAGCAAAAAGTCACAAGCAGAACTGATGCGATGGTATACTAGAGATAGAATAAAATTACGAAAAAAATGGGTCTGGCCAAACTATTCTTAAATATTTACCTTAAATACTACAAAAAGTACTGTGAAGTTGTAGGGATCAGATTCCTATTCTCTTTCTCATATTCAACATGCAAATTGAGAAAAACTTCAGGATAATCAGTCAGCTTTAGAGCAACGCAAGGTCAGCAGGAGTCATGGGGAGAGCAGAGTTGCCCTCTTTTGAGCCACCGACACTATCTGCAGTGCTGTGTCTCAGGACAGGCTTCGTACGAGCATCAGCTCTAGCTCTCTGTTTGGCTTGCGAGCCACTGGAAAAAACAGTCGCAAATGGACATGCTCGCATTTGCAGCCACATACAGTGATGAGGGAAATGTCATCAGAAACACAGTTTTTGGAAGTGTTGCATTTATATGGATACTGAATGCTTTATATGGCCTGTATTCCTGTAGACCGGAATCTCATAGATTTTACTTCAGTTTTATAACCTTGAGGTAACAACATACATGGAGGTCACTATCTTCATTTTATAGTTTTCTGTCACCAACAGAAAATAAATAAATAAACATTCACACAGCAAGCCAGAAGACTGACTGGGATGAAACCCACCCTCCTGAATCCCAGGCTGGTCCCCCACCTGCTCTCACATGCGACTTAACATTTAGGTACATTTTAATAAGGAATGAGACGTGCTGTTTAACGTACCCAAAATGACTCTCTGGGTCGCCAGAATGTCTGTGTTCTTGGACGGAACGGCTTCTGAGAAGGGGGGCCAAATGTCCATCAAGTCTGATGGCAAGGTGGTCAGCTTGTTGCTGGATATGTCCAGGTAGGTGAGGTTTCTCAGGTACCGGCCAGCGTCAGCAGGAATGCTGGTCATTTTATTGTTGTGTAAATCAAGAGTCCGTAGGTTGGGCATCTCCGCCAGCGATTCCCAAGGGAAAGTCGAGAGCAGATTACCATCCAGCCGTAGCTCGTGCAGTCGTTTCAAGTTATAGAAACTGCTGATATCAATGTTGGCTACACAGTTGTAAGTTACCCACAGGTATTTGAGATCTACTAGGTAGTAAAAGGCTTCAGTTGGAATCCTTCGTATGACAGTTTTCTCTATACGAAGTTTTACAGTATCCACAGGAACATTCACAGGGATCTCATACATGTCAGGATCATTACAGAGCACAGACCTAGCATTAAAAAAGAGAGAGAGAGAAAGAAAGAAAGAGAAAGAGAGAGAGAAAGAGGTATAAGAGTTATTGGCATTTCTTTATCAGAAATTTGTATTTCAGTTTTAAATGCAAATGCTATTACTTTCTGCAACACTGCTAGCAGAACAAAGAACGTCAAATCAAGAACAGTCCTCTGCATTTAAAAACTGAAAAGACAAACATGGAGTTTCTAAAGAGAAAAAGAATACAAAACAGCAATGATACTTTCACATGAAATCTACATTTGCTTTTTCTAAAGCATGTAAGCACCATCTTCTGTCCATCATTCTACTGACAACTGAAAAACAAAAGCCATTGTATAAGGAATAATACATGCATCTCAAGTGGGAACTGCGCACCATTTTACTAAAATTCAGAATATTGGATTACTAATTCCTAATTCTTCTGCATGATGAAGATTCAAAGTATTTCTCTGTATTCGCCTTTCACAATAGACTGAAAATTGAAAGTGTTAGTATATTTCTCTAAAGGAGAGTTTTCTTAGCCCTCTTTCTGGTGTCTGCGTAGAAATGACCTGCTTTTTAGAGGTGCTAAGAACTTTCTGCTCCCATTGATTTCAGTGAAATGGGATTCCTCACCAGTTTCAAGAATCAGTAAGTTTTCTTTGCGGTACAGCGTTTGCACACATTAGCTTGAGGATTCCCCTCCCCTCAATAAGCACATCTTTAATTTTCTCCCTCTTTTCTCTATATTATTCCTTTATTTTACTTTTTCCTCATGCAGCTTTATAGTGGATATGTCATGACAATAAGTAGCAATGACAAACAGTATCCCCCCAAATTGACATAACAATACCCAGATCGTCAAATTTCAAATTTACCTCTTTATTAACAAAACCTATATGATTTTCCTGCAGATTAAAAAAGAACAAAACTATTGTATTTATTTAAACCAGAATCACCTTACAGTAGACAACTAATTTGTAGAAATAGAAAGGACATTACAATAGTAGGAAAATCATAGAGCAGAAAGAAATTGCCTTCTGCAAAAGCTGAAGATTTAGAGTAGCTATCTGCTAAGTACAAAGCCATAATCACCATCTGCTCCTATTCAGGAATGCTGCTAGCCATATAAAACCAGTATAAAATATGCCTTTATTTCAACTATGCTAGAACTAATTTGCAATGCATAAGAATATTATTTCCAATTTCTTCAATCCTCTTCCTTATAAATTGCCTTGTATAACAAATAATAAAATATATACCTTGTTCCAGTGCCATCACTTCTGCCATGGTAAACACAAGTGCATTGTGAAGGACAAAAACCATGCACTTCTTCAAAAAAGCTCATTAGGAGGTAGAAGTAAACAAACAGATACATGGCTTCCTCCCAGCAGAACTGATATGAAAAAATTTGAAAACTTTATTCCTAGGCACTCATGTGCAGTGTGCTACGAATGTGAATGTAGACATCCATTTAGTAACAGCAGATTACATCAGATTAGCTGAGATCTGTAGTTGCTTAACCTTCAAATGTATCCTGAAAGGGATCAGTTAAACCAGCTCGTTCTTTGTTCTGTCAGAAGAACATACTCTGTTTCAAATCATATCCAGCATGTTTCAAGGCTATTTTAATATGTAGCTTGTAGGGTTAGCACGTAATAAAATATCTCTTTGCTCCTTCTAAGAGGCAATGCATTAGCTACTGTCCACAGAGTTCCAAGGTTCCTGAAGGAAATCTAGTACAGCATGAGGATATCACACAGCATTTTCTTTAACACTAAAAATTACAAATTAATAGGAAGCCTAGATTCCAGAGCTTTTAAAAAATCCCATAAAAACAGGTTTTTACCAAAAAAAAATTATTTTAAATAAGTTACATACTGTAAAGCCAAACTTCAGATGCATGCATACATAATAGTAGAAGATATTTATTCTCAAAATCTGAGAATCATCAAAAGTGCATATACTACCATTCATAGATAAATCTATACACAGTCATCTTTTCCATCCTGAATAAATCCATTGCTCACGTCGCCAAAGGTATTTTTTGAATATTACACAACAGACCTACATAACCATGAGATTGACTTAGAAATGATGAGAAATTACCATAAATATTTACTCATTTTTATGTGCCTCCTAAGTGTCAAGCTTTAGGGTGCATTTTGTCTCATTTTCAGGATTTGCTGTGCAGTCACAAGCACTAGAAATGTACTGCTACTAAAACAAAAAGCTGGCGTTCCTACAAATTCATTTGGTTGCATGAGCCAAAACTTTAAAAAAACATTAAATATCTTTAAACTCCTTCAAAATCCTAAAAGTTGATAACACATTCTCTAGGTTTGTCTAGGTATTTTGGTAACTTAACATATTCACAGAAATAGAACTTTGCAAAGCATATCAACATGGACACTTGGTATAGAAATACATTCACACAGGGAGAATCCAGAATATTTCAAGTCTGGAAAACTTTCAAGGGAATTTGAGGGAAAGTAATTCATGAAAGGAATTACAGGTGCAAAATCGATGTTACCGAACCCAAGCACTTCCTGCTCCAGTCTCTCCCTGCCCCTGTGTCACCTTGTCCAACCCTGTAAGAGTCACAGTGACCACTTCGCTAGCCTTTTTTGTTTGGGACAGACATATTGGGCCAATAAGCCTCACTCAAAAACTAAAGTCTTAGTGGATTTTGTCTTTTTGTCTTCTTAACCTATCTAAAAAGATTACTGTGATTAACAGAAAACAGCTGGCTGGCTGGGGCAGATTATTATTCCAAAAGATTAATTAACTTTAACCCAGATTTCACTCCTTTCCATTTAACTTATGCAGACAAATGACATGAGTTCTACGACGTCAATGCACTTCGAGATACACTCATGGGCAAGGCATTGTTTATAGTTATCTCTTGTCTTGTCTGACATCGCACCATTGCCAGGATTGCCCTCCGAAACCTGCAAAGGACAAGAAAGGGAAAGTAGAGAGATCATTAGCTGGAGAATCAAATACGAAGAAAAACTGGGTAAGCAGGCCTTAAGTATTACAACAGTTTTCAATTTTAGTAAAACTCACTTAATGAAAAATGGTGTCTTTGAATTCAAAAGGACCTGAGTCTTTTTCACTTCCATGTACAGGAATAAGTCAGTTAAATTCAGTGTTTCTTCTACAACACGGATCACAGTAGCTTTTGCTTATCCCAGGACAGGGTATAGCCATGATAAAGATGAACTTACAGAATGGGGAAAAACAAGATGTTTTTTCTTTGACTCAGCAGGCTCAGATAAGCTCATCTAGACAGAGATCACAGGCTCTGCTTCTAGGCTGGTAGTAGGGAAAGGAAGCATGCCTCTTTGTAAAACTCAGCTCTCAGTCAGTGGCACTGGCTTGGTTAGAGCATTTGATATGCTTGCTCAAAACAGAAGAATAGGCTTAACTTATTTACTTTAACGAAAAGTGACAATCCATCCTCATCAGTCAGAATATGACACATCCCAAATCAAGCAAGGAAATCTACAGAAGTTACATGTCACCAAGCTGCCACACATTTCGGCCACAGTCATTAAACCAGTCTACTGCTGACACAACCCAAATTCCATAATGAGTCCTTTCGAGAAACCACAAAGGGACTTTCAAAACTGTCTTACAAAAGCTTTGTTAACATGTTCTCAAAAATCTTTGTCAGTTCAGTATGTTGTGATGATGATCAAAACAATTTCTTTTAGACTTTCAGGTCCAAAAAGTCACCTTTGGTAAACCAACAGTGGCTTACCCTTTAACTCTTCACTAATCAGTTTGTCATATTTTACAGATGATCCTTCTATAGTTAGATGATATGCTAAATTCATGAAGTAGACTAGTACTAAATTAGGAACACTTACTTTTTGTTTGCAACAACATAAATGCAGGGATTATAGAATGTGGAAGATTTTGCGAACAGAGGAGCTATGATGGCCATCGCAGGAGAAATTTTCTTTGGGTCTCCAAAGGAAGACCATAAACACACAATAGAATATGGAGACCACGCCACCAAGAACATTACAATCATCACGACAGACATCTGTAAAACAAGAGGAACAGACACATAACCAGTATTACCTGAAGATGAGGACCTCACAACCTAACCTCAACAGTACATGCACCTGTGTGAAAATAGAGCTATCCAGAACCAAATAACAACATGTAAACAAGCACACCTGACAAATTTTGACAGGTTATAATGAAATCTCACTTTGAGGATTTAATAGCACATCACACTGCTGTGTATTTTGGCTTGCTGTTATTTCATTACGTACAATCTTCCTTCACAGTCAGCACTACTGATTATGTTAAACCTGTCCATCAGAAGTTTAAATGGCCAGAGAGAACTGCACATACGAATTATGACCACCGTAACAGGTCACTCTGGGATGCTATTACAAACAGATATGAACAGAGAGAAAAATCTAAGCCAAACATTTAATAAGGTTGTTAATAAAATCATTTCATAAGGCTTAACTATGGTGCAGTTAAATAAAAGAAAGCAAATGTTCTAGGACACAAAGGCTCAGGCCATATACTTAAGGAACCCAGAAGTGTCTGCTTGGTTTAATGAAGCGGGATAGCCATGTTCAAGCATCATACTGAGGAGATACCTGAGCAGTCACATCTTCTCTGCCTGCCTGTCAGCAAGAACAGTCTGGGCATGTTGGGGCTTACACCCCAGAACACGCCATGTCACAGATAGAACTCAACAGTGACAAACTGGGAGTGGTGGGAGCGTAGGAGAGCAATCAATCGGGACACATTTTTCTGGCTTTTGTCAGGGACATGAATCAGTAATGGAAACTGGAATGGAAATCTCAAATGAATCAAGAGGACAAAACAAATCACTAGAAAACCATACAAAACTGCAGTGCTCTTTGTGTGTACAAGATTCCCTCGTGGTGTTTACCTATACCCTTATTCAGTCTTTCAGCGACAAACAAAATGAGAAACAAGAAGTAAATGGCTACTTTGCATGAGCTGTTCTAGAGCATGACTAATAAACAAGCAGTGCCTCTCTCCACAGAAGATTCCTATTTAAATACAAATGCAATACCTATTGATAATAACGAAAAGAAAGAACCCTTTCATTTAGAAGTTTCGTGCATAGAAAGCTTAGGAGATGCTAATTTGTGAAAAAGCAAGCAGTCCAATTCTAAAGAAGGATACTGCTTAATGCCAAAGCTTCAATCTTTTTTTTTTTTCCCAAAAATATAACTCAGTGTCTTCAACTGCAAAACAGGAAAATGCATTTTCTTCACAAATGTGAGTCTAAATTTATAACTGAACCCTCAGTTTCAAGCTTTCTGAAAGTTCTTCAGAAGAGCAAAATGCTTGAATTATTATTTTTCAGTAAAAATACCATTTTTCAGAATTTAGCAGTGAGAAAGTTCTCCAAAGAGTGTTAAGTTTGCATTGATAGGTAATTCAAAAGCACAGGTACACACTCTTCTGTCCAATTCTCACATTTTTATCACGCCCAACCATAAATCATATCTTTACACAAAATCAAAGGAGCTAGTGAACTTCAAGCTTTCTCAAGGACTTTTATACATTAAAAGAATGTCAGCCTTCCAGGCAGGATATACCATTTTATGCCATAACTCACATTTGCTACTGTTTACATAAGAAAGAGATAAGCTCAACAGACTTAAAAGAACAAGGGATCAGAATCACACAGCTTGGGAGCTTGGAAATGCATTTTCATTTTTAGGCCATGAGTTTCAGTCAGAGTTGACCAATCCATTTCAGACCAGATACACCTGGGGATCTAGCAGAAAGCCTAAGGACTCTGCAGACACAAAGTCCTCCTAGGACACCTCTGAGGTACATTTCTATGTAATGACAGAGGGCAGAGGCAAGGGAAATTCCTGTTGTTCCCAGCCTTCAAAGTAGCTATTCATCTGGAAAGAGTATTAGGCCAAAAGTAAAGAATCTAGTGTTATAAGTCAAGCCAAGAGTTTTACACCAAGGCTAAATTTCAGTTAATATTTAGTATGAAAGGAAAAAGGGGAATGTAGGAAACGAATGCTTAAAAGGCTGCACTGTTCCTTTGCCCCAAGACTTTAACACAAAAGAACATGCTTAAAACAAAACATGCCCTCATTTACCATACCTTTGTCACATCTACTTGGTCAGACCAATCTATGTTGATGCTCTCCAGGCAGTTAGTGCTGGCGTATTGTTTCATTGTCCGGGAAACATTGTAATAACAGTAAAACATGACTGTTAAGGGTACAACAAAATTAACAGCAATTACACTCATTGTGTAGGAAACAAAGGACCTGATAAGACAGAAAAACAAAACACAGTAACTTACAAATAGTCATCCAGCAAAAGTTACTAAAGAATTTGATATTTTGATTTATTGTGAAATTTTAAAACAAGTTTTTAAAGAATTAGGAAAATTTTCTTTAGCTTTAATTTTTTTATTAGCAACTACAAGTCTTGCATTTCAAGCATGGCTGAATTCCTGTATTTTTTCTAGACTTGCTCTATATGTTTTAAAATTATTTTTATAAATCAGGCTTCATTCTTCAGAAAGAAGAAGTTATGCTTATATAGTGGTGAATTGAATAATCTTAGCCTTCAGCAGACAGCAAATTTAAAAGAAAGGGTGACAGGGAATCTTACACATCATTTTTCCTCCAATTTACTGTGCACGTTGCTCCAGTTGGATCCGGAGCGTAGCTAGCCCAGCCTACAGTAGGCATGGAAGCCCAAAAGACTGCATTTATCCAAGCAGCAAGGATTAGAGTGGCATAGCTACGGGTAGTCATTCTTCTTCCTGTGGCCAAGCACATAGAATCACAAACCATTGTCATCTTTTGCTTCTTTCCAGTGCTGAACTTGAACAAGCGACTTCCAGCAAGCATATGCCAGGTTAATAATGATCATTTCAAAGGCCTACACTCCTGAACACTACAACATACTTGTTTCATACTGCTGAACATCCAAGCTTTCCAGCCTTTAACACTACTTAAATACCATCACCCGTTCCAACTCACAACATACAGGCAATCCTAACCCCATGCCAAAAAGCTTACTATGCAACAGTGCATTCAAGTACATCTTTGCACGATTGCAGGGAGAGGAGGAATTGACTGTTACAGTACCGCTGTAGCAGTGAGGAGAGAAAAACATCCAATACAGTGTTAACACAGCACCAGAGGCACACACCCGCTTGACAGAGGTCAAAACCTCCCACAGCTAGAAGCTTTTCATGTCCGTCTGTATACGGATGTGGCCCTCTAAAGACTGTAAATAGCCAAGAAAATAAAACTTATAAACAGAATAACAGCCCAGTTGTGCAGTTTTCATTTTCATAAGCAGGATCATCCATGCCAACTAGATAACTTAACCAAGTACCGTAGGATCATGCCCTAAATTCAAATTATGCCAGCACTGTAATTATGGAGTCATTCATGAGAAAACAATACAATTAGACTCTTATTTCATAGAAGCCCAACAGTGAACAATTTTTGACCATAAGTACAGTACCTATATCAGGCCTGCAAATTGTCAGATAACGGTCAACTGCAACAACAGTGAGCAAACCAATACTCGCCATCCCAAAAAAGATGTTTAAGGCAGCATAGATCTGAAATTAAAACAAACAAAGAAAAAAAGCTGTTTCTGAGAAGTCTTTCAAAGGTACAAGCTCAAATTTGTGGACTGAATTAAAGGCACTATGATACATTACATACAGCCAGTGTTCTTTTCCGTAAGCAAGGTACTGAAGGAACTAATTCAACGCAGACAATTTGGAGCTGGCTCATTTAAAATTAAACATTTCAAAAGCAACCTGCTGTGTGCACATCATAAATCCTAAAGACAGTAGTCTAAAAAGCAAACAAAAACCATACTTCATTAAGTAAATTTTGAGATTCAGACAGACAAAGACTTTGGACGTTGGGAAGGCTCAATTCATGTTTTCCATATATGTTAAAGAAACCTGAATAGCATTTGATTCATCAAAAAAGTTATGGCTTTAGGAAATGTGGGGTCCTGAATTGTCCCTCTTTCCTCTGTTTTATAACTACACTTTTTTCACATATACGGTACATTGATTTACCCCATCACCCCCATTTTCACATGTGTCAGATCAACTGCACAGAGCAACACATGCTGCAATCCCAACATGCTCCAAATCCATCTGCCCAGTCATCCCATGGGCAGCCTGACCAGGAATGATGCCTGGGAGGGCTCTGTTACTGCTGGCACCCCAAAATTACAGAGCCCTGTGCCACGCCACATGCCACCAGTGGTTATAATAGAACCACATGACATTCAGCCATCTCTGTTCACAGGATTCATTTGGTTTAGGCTGACGAGTTGTGCTTCAAGTGATCCTAACTCCCAAAGTACTGGTAGTGAGATTTAACATCAACTTCAACCCACTACAAGTCAGTCCAGATCCAAAGATGTTGAAAGTGATGCTTCCTGTCAAATAGTGACTGAATTTTGAGCTTGAAATAACCGTGTACTCAGGCAACTGATGTCAGATTGTTACAAACATCCATTATATAAAGGGCCAAAATGTACAGTGTTGCTAATATTTTCCTTGAGTCACATTTTCAGCACATACCTTTACATTACTAGTCATTTTCCTGGGCACTTAAGCCTAACAGTTGGGGTTTTTTTTTTAAGTAGATTTAAATCACAGAACACAGCAAGCAAAGGGCACCATCTCTCTGCTATGGAAGTATAATTTTTCAGCCAGTCTATTTTTAAAAATAGACAGCTATTAAAACTAGGCTAAATTTTTCATGGAGACAAATAGCCTTGCAGGCCTTCACTTTCGATATCCTAATAGTACCACCCAAAAGAACCTGTATTTGCCAAGCAGAACTCATTAAGATCTGTCGAGCTCATCATCAAAACAGGAGCCACATCCAAAGTCTTTTAACTATCAAATAAACCATCAAATGTGCATATGCTACTACAACCTTCTTCATTTGGGGATTTAATTTCCTAAGCCTCCTTAAAGCTATTTTAAAATCTCTAGTTGATAAATATAAGGTTACATTTAATTTTTTCAGATTATAAATATAATTTTGGAATGACATTCATAAAAAATCCTATATCCAGAAATTGTTGTCTCTTAAAAGAGCTAATATCAGGTAGAGCTACTTTTTATTTCTCAGTTTGCTTTTAAGTGCTCAAAACTTTCTCTGACTGAATTGCAGTACCTGGCATCCAGTATAGCCAAATTTCCAGCTTCCGTGCAGGTCCGAGGCAGCTGACATGGGGTAACCAATGCCACTAACACCAATGTCAGTAAAAGCCAAGTTGATAATAATTGTGTTGGTTGCTGTCCGAAGCTCTTTGTACTTAACAAAGATGCCTAACACAACAATGTTACTGAAAATGCTTATCACTCCTGTAAAAACAGAAAAAGGGAAACTTTACAAAAGATACACACCAGCCAGCAATATACATGCAGAAGAAAACGCAGCCTATTGTAATATCTAAATCCTAAACAAGCTTTATTTTCAGTCAAGCACAATTTTGCAAAGAGGATAGACGCCTGAAAAGGAGAGAAAAGCTTTTCCAATTACGTAACTTGGATTCAGTAAGGACCAAAAGTGGAGTGTTTTGCCAAACCTGGGGCTTCCGATGCGATGACAAGCATAGCAGAAATTCCAAAGCATCTAGGATTACAATTCAAACACTCCAGCCACCGAGTACAGCACTGTCTTCCACGGCAAAAAAGAATGCAGGTTGGTGACTGGCAAAACCAGCAGGGCTTGCGATGCACCTGATCTAGCAGAAGGCCTTTGCCACCACCTGAGACCTTCCTTTCTCAGCAGAGAGTTTCTACCATGCATTCAGACAATAGTCCTGAGCAAAAGAATACAGAAGCTTTGGCTTTGCTACCACTATCCTAGCCAGACTAACTCCCCTCTCTTCTCATGAGGTCCCAGATCTTTGCAAGCATCAGAGCTGGCTCGGGTACTTTCCAAGCCTCGTCACGCAGTCTGGATGATCTGCCCAACCTGCCCCGGTGGGGCACGGCTGGGCCTGCACCAGAGCTGCTTCCTCCACCTGAGAAGCTCTGGGGCTGTGCCGCAGCCATGGGGAAAGTCCAGCTCTGCACTGAACTTGCTCCTGCCTCGCTGACCTGTGTATTTTTAAACCTCTTCGGTCTGGCTTGACTCAGGCTGTGTCTGAAGTCTATTATTAAGCAACACAAGAAATGGGCAGAGGACAGAGTTGTAATAAAGAAATACAGTACTAAAGCTAAAATGCACATTCTCCTCTCTTCATGTCCAATCCATCTGAAATTTGCTTTGGACTTAATGCTCTTCAAGGTACCCAGAACACTCTTCAGAATGCTGGGCATCAGCAAGCTTTTCCTGATCCTGGTGACCTATATTAAAACCTCCAGATCCTCCTTTTCTCCCGTTATTCTTCCTTCTTAGCCAAATCCTACTGCATGGCTCTTGGAGTGACTTTACATGGCACCCCCAAAAAACAGGGGGGGGGGGTGTGTTGTGGTTTTATTCTCTTCAGACTCTAGTCTGTTGCAGAGATATCCAGAGTAAACTCCCATCCTCAACCCACTATTAATATAAGCTATTAATAAATAGCTAATAAGGTTAAAAACTCCCCCTTGCACCTCAGCAGAGAAAGACTCACAACTCTTACCCATTTTATTGATAATTCCAACATGGTCAAGAAAACACAGCCATTAAAAAAATAACTTGTAAATAATAACAGGAATTTCTAAATTGTTCACAGATTCTCACAGCTGTTACTGAACCAAATCCTAAACTTAGAAACATTTGTATAGCCTGGCCACCTTAAATTACAAGTGCATCATGGAATGTTATTTTGGTAAAAGTCTAACACATTATCTGTGGAAATGCCCTTCTGAGGTGTTTTTTTTATTTATTTAAGAAGTTTCACCTATGAATCAAAACACTATGGTTTCCATCATCACAGATCTGAGGCATAATTCTGTAAGGAGCTTGAGTGAATGGCTGTCATACTGAATGTGGACTTCCAAAAGCAGAGCCATCTTCTTTCACAGTCACTGCCCATCCTGCTTCAGTCCCCTGGCAATCCATCACCTTCACTGATAGGATTTCTGCTCCTCTATTGGCACCACCAAAAACCTGACACACACAACTTAGCTTTTGCTGACATGCCTCTGCGGAAAGGGCAATAAGGTTTAAGTATTATACATTGCTCTTCCATCTCTGTCACTGTCAATGCTGCAGCACAGAGTGAAAAATCTAACATCAGTTTATAGTCGGACTACAAACACGCTGCCGTTCAAACAATAACCTCAAATCAACAGGGTTAGAAAACCTGAGGGCAAGAACCAGTTTCAAGCACTTCAGCTCTACAATTGAATTTTGAAGACTTCAGCTGGTACTGATATGGAAATTCCTTCATGGAAAGTCCTGTGGACTCCATCACTGGCAGTCCACAGGAACACAATCCATAGATGTGAAGCACACACTCCAGTGCATCAAACTGAGGCAGACATTTCTAAAGTCAAATACACATCAGAAGTACTATCTGAACCACTATGCTCAGCAAGAGCTACGTTAATACCATGACAGGTATGAAAAAGGGCAGAAGGAAAACCAGTGCAATCCTAATAACATACATAAAAATATAACAAAGATGATACTTTGGATAACACACACAAGGGACACCACCAATTCTTCAGCTTTTAAATGGAGTTTCTCCATTTCAATTAGGTAAATTGGTACCTTTTTTACTTGGAACTCACATAAGGAGTTTCACTGCAACATTTTATTAATCAGTACCAACCCCCTACATTACAGAAAGTCTCTTAACAGATTCAGTAATTTTAAAAGCAAATGAGGCAAAATTATACTTAATTTTTGGCTATCTTTCTTTCCATTCTCTTTTTAAAACCACCAAGCATGTCTGTTCTCAGGTGCAAATCTCCTGCTTAGTACATAAAAATTACATTACAGATGACGTTGGAGGTGCATAGCCACACAGATACCATCAGCTATCATATTCACGCATTTCAGGAATGACACTGTGATGCTATGAACCACTAAAATGAACAAAAGCAGGGAGCTGGGGATCTCATCTGAAACTAACACCACAGTAAAAGCACTCGCAGTGTCAGTTCTGTCACCTCTCCTGTTGACAGGTAGGTACTATGTCATCTCTTGCGAGAGAGGAAGCAAAATAGAATTACAAGCTTATTAAACTGTACAGGCTTCTTATGAGGCGTGCTTTAACAGATATTACAGCTACCAAGAATGAAATCAGAAATACAACAGGACTGTAAAGTCATATCCTCAGGGTGAAGGAAGGATCCCGCTAGACACTTAAATCTAGTGCTTAGGGGAGGGGAGGGGAGGGGAGAGGGAACCAAACCAAACCAAGGAAGAGAAAGCAGAAATTGGTAAGCTACGAATACTAATGAATGTAAATTCCTTAAAAATTTTAGCACCACTAAAACAAATTAATAATAGAGACCCCAAAAAATGTTCTGGGGAGCAAAATGTAAGAAAGAAGATGGATTCCATCTTGCACAAAGTGAGAAACAACATGTAGATTCAAGAAGTGCTCTTTCCTGTTTCTGGGAATCAGGGCAAGTAGAACAAAGTTTCTCCAGGCAGCAGTTAGGCAGTGTCCCTTAGAAGAGCAACAAAGCTGGTGAAGGGCCTGGAGCACGAGTCTTATGAGGAGCAGCTGAGGGAACCGGGGTTGTTTAATCTGGAGAAGAGGAGGCTGAGGGGAGACCTTATCGCTCTCTACAACTACCTGAAAGGAGGTTGTGGTGAGGTGGGTGCTGGTCTCTTCTGTCAGGTGGCTGGAGATAGGACGAGAGGAAATGGTCTCAAGTTGTGGCAAGGGAGGTTTAGGATGGATATTAGGAAAAATTTCTTTACTGAAAGGGTTGTCAAGTTTTGGAACAGGCTTCCCAGGGAAGTGGTCAAGTCACCACCCCTGGAGATATTTAAAAGAAGTATAGATGTGGCACTTAGGGACATGGTTTAGTGGTGGACTTGGTAGTGTTAGGTTTATTATGGTAGGGCTCAATGATCTTAAGGGTCTTTTCCAACCTAAACAATTCTATGATTCTCTGATTTCTTAGAGGGCAGGGAGTGCAGACCAAGACCTTCAGTAACCTGAAATCATCAGCTGGGACGAACTCATATGATTCTGAAAAAGCACATGGATGCTGCCACTTGGCCTGTGAAACATCTTAGGGTTAAGACAACTATTCCTGTATTTCTTTAATTAAATCTTGTAGTTTTGTGAAGGTGAAGATAAAAACCTCATGACCTGATCAAGAGCACAATTTCTTACTTTCCTTCTTCCCAGGGAAGCAACAAAACTAAATGCAGACCAAATGCAAATACAAGTCCTACCAGAGTTAAGCAAGACACATGGGTAGTAGCATCGAAACACTGAAGGTTAGGTCCATGTATAACATGGAATTTACTTTTTCAGTCAGTATTTTAAAATGATACCAGAGAATTTCACCATTATAAGGTGAAGGATATCCATGAGGCAGTATTGCTTCCTGCAGCCTGAGTATTCCTGTTGTCATCACTAAAATTAATACACTGACCACTGTAGAGTGTAATACTTAACAATTACTTCCTTCTCAGAAAACAAAGCAATTATTTGCAAGAGAGAAAAGCATTCAAACCTTTTCAAAAGCAGCATAATGATGAACACTGTACCTGTACTTCATTTTTATTCTTAGACATCTGCTTATTAACACAGTTTAATTTTTACAGGTGTGAGATTTGCTGTGTTAAGGCATTTGCAAAGCAATCGATCATACTTTCAAAGACATTATAGACCTTACTGTCAAAACCACTCCTCATTAAGAAAGGAAAGTCCAAGCTGTAGGTGAAAGATTTACTAGACTCCCCCAATTATACTAAGAAGAAAAAAAAAAACCAAAACCACAAAGTAATCCAACTTCTTTTTTTTGAAAGACATTTAATTTCCACGCAAGACTAAGAAAGAAGAGCTGGGCTGATTCTGACTAATCCCACTGATCACCTATTATAGCTTTGATCCCTCACACCAGGTGGTCAAACTATGTGAAAATGACTACCTTATTACATATAATGTAATCAATTTTAATTAAAATAACAAGTATCATACATATTTGCAGCACCTAATTGATCCAGTTACCTGCAAATATTGTGGTAGAACTGCAGAGTGTATCTAGCCTTCAAATACTTGACCATCATCCATCTCTACAGCTTCTTAAGAAGTCTACTGACCTATGTAGCTGTTCTACCAATTTCTCTAAAAACCTGAAATATATTGCCTTTGCATTCAAAAATACCCTCTTTACCAGAACAGCAATTTGATAGTCACCACTTCAAACACATATGCTAAATAAAATGTGACCATCAGCAAAACTATTTCATATAAACCTAAATCACATTAATATTTTAAAGTATTTTAAAAGCTAATTATAACATAGAAAATGTATGGTACAGTCTGTGAATAAAGTATTTATAAATTGATTTAATGTTCCATAAAAAAGGTATAGAAGGCCTATTTTTAAACACAGTAGGTTTCAGGTTTTGGTCAGTTTGATATTTCATTGCTACAGCACTCAATGCTTCAGAAAAACATTACTGAAGTAGTTGTGGTTATAACAATTAGGAAGTTTTCAAGGGAAAAAAAAAGAAAATTCCATAATAATTCAAGTTTAGCCAAAGGCCATTGCAGTCACAGGGAACAAACACGATGTCAAGCCTTCCAGCGTGCTTTTTCTAACATGTGTCATCGGTGAAAAATACAGCTGCAACTGGAGTCTGCTCTTCTCTGATTAATGACCAGCTCCCTCCCTCGAAGTCACATTCCAACCCTTCCCCTTACATCCCCCTAACAGACACCCACTCACATGCTCAGACTACACATATATTACTACGAACATGTGGCCCAGGAGAAATCTCAAGATAGCTTCAAGCACATCACAGAAAAATGCAAGATGTGACAGCTATGCCCTATTTTTATCTCTTTTGCAAGCTGGCAGAAATTAATTCTCACTCTATTCTATAATTACATATCAACAAAATATATTTTTCAAGATACAATGCTTCCTTCAAATATAGAACAGAAAGCTTAGATGTTTCTGCACACTTCAGATGTTTCTGCACACTTCAGTCAGCCTGCTGATTGCTAACTTGTCAGTAAACTATGGAGAAAAGCCATCAAACATTTGTGTAATACAAAATGAAATACCATCGCTGTTACTATACAAAATGAGCATTCAGATCTACAGTTCTATTTTAAAAAGTTATGCAACAATTTGCCATCGCCCATACCTGCTGTTATTAAGTAAGCTGCAACTATGTTGTGCTCAGTCTGTGTAAAGGCTGAATGAGCTTCATTGTCACTTTCTGAGGAATTGGATGAATCATTCCAAGGCATTTTGGACAAAAGAGACTGTCGTCTATCCTCTGCAATAATTCATCACGACGACAGAACACTACAAAACCCTGTCAGGCAAATTCTTTCATTATTCAACAGACTCACTGAACAATCAAAAAAAAGGGGGGTAGGAGGGAGTTCCCCCCCCACCATTGACAGCCTCCAAGCATGATTTAATTGGACTAAAGTGCAAAGAAGTTTACACTCCCAATCTCTGCAGGAGATTGTTAATTAAAACAAAGAGCAGCACAGAACAGAGTACATTTCCAACAGTATGCTTAAACTTCATTCTTACTGCTAAAGAGATTAACTGTCACATGCCCCCAAACTTTTTCCTTCAAACCTCTTGTGCAATGCTTCGGAAACCTCAACAAAAGTTGGCTCAGGTCAGTTGGTCATCAGCCTAGCTTGGAATTAATTCCCATCATCAAGTGAACACACAAAACTGCAGCACAACATAGACACAAATGTCAATTTCTTCAAAAAGCAGGATATGCTTACTCTAAAGTCCATCCCTTCAAATCCTAAAAGACCTACTTCTTTAAGATTCCTCATTTGATTTAAACTCTCAAACTGACACAGACAGAAGACACAAGAACACAGTCCAGTATTTCCTGAAGCAAAGCATGACTTTCAGAAAACCCAATTGCTACATTTCTAAAACAGACGGGTCTGCAGAAAATGGTTGTTGAATATGCCTTACAGGTCTGACACCCTCCCTCTCCCAAACACACACATGTAAGCTTACTTCAGGCAAATTTTCCAAAGCATGTTACTGAGCAGAAAATCATTAGGCATTTTCCAAAGCCCTGAGCAGCAGAAGCTTGTGTTTTCTTCTCTTCAATGATGAGATAGCAGCACACCAAAGACCTTTCACAAAATCCTGCCTATTAGCTGCAATAAACCCTTGCCCAAAGAGCTTATATGCAATATCAGTATATGCAAAGAAGGTGTTTCCCACCAGTTCCCCTTCGTATGGTTTTTGCCTCCAGTTTTGTACTCATAATGGGTATAAAAGTGACAAGGATGAGCAACCAGTGGTTCTTCGATTGTATGTGGTTCCCAGGCAGCTCAGGCAGGCTCCCAGGCTAGGGCTGTGTCTTCTGAGCAGCAGTAAGGGTGTAGTGACACAGGCAGTACTGAGGAATATAGCCATCCCATAGAAATGAAGTATACTTGAAGAGCTCTCCCTTCTCTAACCCATGAAACACTCATAGAGCATTCCATCCCACTCCTCAGCTTTCCGAAACAGACATCCTGCATCTTTCACCTAATCTGAAGTAAGAAAATTTTGATAAAAAACTTGGGGAGTCACAACATTTAGTCATCATTACTACAGACGATTGTGTGCCACAGTTCTACCAGCTTCAGGGTACTTCTATTATTACGGTATTTTTCCTGTCAGAAGAGGATTAAGCAGGAACAGGGTGGGAGGGTTCTGAAAGAAAAGACGATCTGTTCGGCAACGAAGCCACTTCCCTAGTCCCCCATAGTCCCGCCCCGAAAGATAAAACCATAGTGATAATTTGATATCTTTGCTTTCCTCCCCTGAAACTTTGGCAAGATTTTCAAAAGCATGTCAGATCTTGCAGCTTCCACAGAAGTCAGAGCTTGCAATGCTGAATGTCTCAGAAAAGCAAAGCATTACTATTTTTATTCAGATAGGATTCTAGACTTAGAGTAGCAGTTAATGAGACCACACAAATTTTATACATTGGTTAAAAAGCAAGTTTCTAATGTGTGCGGTCCATCCTATGTATCATCACATTGTCTCTTTCTCCTCTTAAATTTGGCTAATTTTACAGCAACAGGAATTCAGAAAAAAAAAAAGTAAAAATTAAAGGCAGACACTACTTATCATTAACCTAAAAGTAATTTTTTCTAGAACACTGCAGTTAATAAAACAAGCCAAAAAGATAAAGCAAGGAATTAAGTATTAAAGTATACAAATAATCTAGAAACTTGGAACCACAGTTCCTAAGCCAGATAAAATATGGCTTACCACATTGCTTTTTAATACTGGCATAAGAAAAAACAAAAAAACCCCAAAAAACCAACAATCCAAAACCTCAGGCTGTTTTTATCCTCCAATATCAGATAGCATTACTAGGGTGAGAGGGGCATTTTATAACCTCAAGTGATGCTTTTCCTTCCCCCTTGTCCCAGATCAGTTGCAACAATTCACAATTTCTATTTAAGTCCATTCTTCAATTAGTAGGTATCTGTATAGATATGGAGCAATGCAAAACTCATTACAGGGTTTAGCAAGTTGCTTTCAGATATGTGTAAAGTATATTTCAATCCACAAGTGATGAGAGTAGAAAAACTTACCGTTTGCATTAAAAAAAATTAAAAATTTAAACCCAAACCAAAACCTCTTTCCTATTTTCAGTGGTAACCACGCTAAAAAACCAAAACCCTCCTACGTTTATTAAGCACATCACCACTAGAGGGCTCTATAAAGCAGAACCTCCCTTTAATCTTATTTTCACAAACAGATGCAAATCGTTCAAACCCAATGGAAAACAAGTTCATAAATTACTTTTTTTCCTCCCTCACAGAGACTTAAGCTGTTGATTAGAAAAGTTTGACTCTAAAGAGATTTTCAGCTGACTGAGAAAACGCCCTGAAAAAATACGTGACTCCATAAAGCTTTTTACTTGCCATACCTCATGCAGTAGCCGTACTTTTTTTTAGACACCACCATTGTTCTTGCCAAGACAATGCTTTGCACACCCCCAAATAACTTTGCACCAGTATGTATGTGACTATCCAGCACTGGATACTTCAGGCAAATGTCCATTATTTTGTGTCAGTACCAGCGAGAATCCTTTCTGTTCTACAACAGCCAGTGCTGCAGACATATTAAAATATCGCAATTATTTTCTGCTCTTCAGCAAATTTCTTTGTCAAAGTAACATAGCAAATCTATGAACTATATTGAGCCATCCTATCCCAGCGACTACAGAAAATGCAAGGAGGAAAAATATCCCTCCAAGAAGAAATGCAGGAGTACTAAAGCCATTCTTAGTTGGTAACAATTTAAACTTTACAATACACCTCCATATATTACTGTCTGTTTAGCAAGGATTTAGAACCCACATAGAAAAAAAAATATAAAACCAGAATTTTAGTGTGCCAAGGCCAAAAGGCTCAAGGTATTCTAAATACCTTTAAGCGATCTGATCCTAGTGGTTTACCAGCTGCCATTTTCAAAATCAGCTGAAAGTCAGGCCCTATGTCTGGGTCAAATACTGCAGTGGGTAACACATTCACTTGCAAAATTTTGAAAACGGGACTCGGTTGTTGAATGCTCTGCCTCTGCCAACAGTGAGCATATGCAGACACTGACAAGTGGACAAGGAGACAGGTAGGTGACACCGCGACTGCTGTGTCCTGGGTGGGAAGCCAAGCACTGTGGGGTATGCTGAGGCCTACCTTCCTCGTGAGCTTCAGAGGAATACTGCAGGACAGCAACAGCCTTTGGGCTCCTGGAGCAGGAGCAGGTGAGAAGTTCTTTAGGTGGCCCAGCCATTTGCCCCAAAGGCTGCCAGTGAAGGGAAATCCAGGGAACACCAAACCATCATCAAGAACCTACACTGCCACTAATGCCTTTCCCCCACCACGCTTGCTTCAGACTGCACTGTGACTTTTTTCCCCAGACACTACAGTGACTTGAAACTTCTCATTTCTGCCAAAATACCTATTTCTGTCAGGGTGCTGGTAAGCCCACCTTTCCTATTCTCTGCAGAAAAAGCCTAGGACATCTGTAAGCACATATATAAAACTCGAACACTTCACTCACTAGGACTAGGAGCACAGTGACAGAATCACAGATAGGATTTGAATAGAAAGTTCAAGACGGAGAGGCAGGAGTCATATAAGATTAGAGAACCTATATTTTAGTTCATTGCAGCACTACACTGTAGACAAGACATCTTAATTTTTTTAAGACACTGAATTTTCATCTATTACACTCAGCAACCACTTGCATTAGGAGGGCAGGGTCATGCCATGGAATAGAGAAAACAAGGCAGAACAGGTACTACATGGGCCTTGCCACAGCCAAACACAATCCTTCCTGATTCTGGGGAAGGAGAGAAAAAAAAAAAAAAAAAAGAAAAAAGGCATCACCACATAGCAGATATGTCCAGGCACTGCCTCCTCATATGACAGCTCATTTCACAGCCAGTCACTGAAGACGTTCTTCCATCAGCACCTGAACATCCTACAACCTCCACAAAGATCCATTACAAACTTTCTCTGGGAATTTGTGCTAATCCCATCCAACATTATTTATACGAGTAGGGCATGCCATAATGCTCCTCATGCATTTCTCAGCTAGGACCACAATCCAGTTCCCAATAATCAAGAGGCTGGTGTTCCCTCTAGAGTTGCAATGGATGTTGTTCTTTAACCTCTCCGCACACAGATGTAAAATTCTTTGCTTTGGCCTTGCAGCAGCTTCAGACTGACTCACTGCTCCATCTGCTGTGAGATTCAAAGCATACACTTCTCATCCTAGGCTGCAAGATGGCGCTTCATGCAATTAAAACATCAGCTGTCACGTCATGAAATTTAAGGGTGATGGCAGTAGTCTTCTGATACCCTGGGATAAAGTATGTCCCTAAAGCATGCAGTGAGAACAGCAAAGCAGAACATGAATTTGGGTATAAAAGTGAGGACTGTGTTATGTTAGTCTTCCAAAGCTCAAAAAATAAGGGAAGATCTAAGTCAGCTACCCAGAACTAGCTACTGAAGCATCAGTGAATACAGCACAGCAGAGGTTGCAATTACAAACACAACAAAAGACGTGACAATTCCAGCTCCACTGCAGGTTGGTATTGTTCAACTGCAATGTGGTATGTCAGAGACACAACGACTTGCACAGGGTTTGTCTAGATAAAGGGCAACTCTACAATCCCTCAAGTCAGACCCCTAAGTCACTTAGGCCTAGCAATACACAGCAACAAGACTAAACGTTTTCAGAGGTCTGGATTTAACTGACCTGGTTAAAGTTAAGTCTGTAGCAATACCAGGAATATAATCGGTATCCCTCAATTCCTGATTGTGCTGTGGTTGAAAAGTAGACTCAGTTTGTTCTCACAAAAGCAGATCCAGCAGAAATTCCAATGTTTTGTGGTTTGTTTTTTGAAGCTGAAGAACATTTTTATTATCCTATGCAGCATCTGTTCAGACTTAACTGAATTCTTGAACATTTGTTTTGCTACCTCGTTCCAGAGATTATTCAAACTAAGTCACGTTTGTTAAAATTACCAGCTACATTGCAATCCTGGTGCTGACAAATTACCTGTTTCTTTTTGTTACACATAAGGCTAATATAACTCATCTGCCTGTTACTGCATTCATTAATGCATCCATTAATCAAAAAATACAACGGTACGATCAATTCTGAAATGTACTTCTTTCCACAATGAATGAGATGTTCAAAATACTTTCATGTAATTATTCTGCAGATCCCTTTTCAAAAGTGCTTGGTACAAGAGTCTGTGCACAGACTCCTGGCTCTGGATGAAATCCAGGGAGATTCTACTTTTCTATTTCTATTTTATTTCCAAAGTTAGAGTAGAGAGGCACCCTGTTCTCCTCCACCCTTAAGAAGGGGCAGTTAGTACCTTTTCAACAATCCTCATAATGCATCCAAATTTTAATTGGAGACCAGATTCATGCAATTTTTTCATGCCTTTTTTAAGCAATACTTAACTGAAAGTACTGTGTGGAGAGGAACCCTGTGATGGGCTATCTAATCTTAGTCCTACACAAGCTCAGAGCACCAGAGGTGTGATGCCAGGACATCAAAACCTCAAGAGAGACAGGCTAAGGAGGAGATGGGGGCAGTTAAAAGCCCTTAGCAATTTTAGTATCAGTGTAATTAGGTACAATTAGGCGACTTAAGAACAACCTTGTCTCATTCATTAGATAGCAGCTTCTACAGAAGAACACGTCTTAATGCCTTTGGATTTCATTGAGATTTATACAGAAAAAAACACAAAATATCTTTTGTTATCTTCCTTTCCTTTTATACATTATGTATAAAAAAATTATATCAACACAAAATTTTGAAGTTTAGTTTTAAAAAAAAGGTTCACAAAGGTTGTTCAAATGGCATGTCCACTTTAGAGCAACCCAGAAGATTCAATACAAAAACAGGATGAGAACTAGGGATCAGTCACACGTAGGTAACAGGTTCATACTGATGAATGTGCATGTAGTGAACCTGTAGGGTTTTGTGAAAAAACATTTAAATTGATTGTTTACTCCAAACTCCAACATGAAGTCAAGCGTTGACTATGTCACTTGTCAGAAACAAACAGTTTAAGAATAACATTGAGTCCTGACTTAGTTAAAAAAGTTCAAGTATACTCTGAGCAGTCTTCTGTTCTTCACCTGGGGCTATGCTCTCCTCATTTGCTGATCAACAGTCATTAAGTGTAAAAACAGTTGACATTTTACAGCTTCAAGTTCTTTATAAAAAGATCTTTTTCAGAGTCCTTTACAAAAATTTTTCCTTGTTCTTCACTTCTGCAGATGATACGGTAAGACAGCGGGGAGATACTCGTGGCTCCATTTTTAATATCCTCTTCCTATTTTCAGAGGGAAGAAAAATACACCAAACAATTCACATCTTAGATGCATTTAAAGCAAATAAATGATATACATAACACTAAATGAGTTGTTATAATAAAATAATTTATCATTGTTAGCTGTTCTCACAGTCCTTTTTGAATGCAAAAAAACTAGCATGGTCTTACACAGCATCAAAAAATGCAGAATACTGTGCTACTGTGATGCACAGAAACTTTTTGCATAAAACTATAAACATCTGTAAGAGATTAAAAAAATAGAACATTGTTTAATATTTAAAAGCTTTAGATACCAGGACCCATTTAAAATACTGAAACGTAAAAACCACACACTCACCCCGAAAGCTTCCTCCACCACCTCTTCCTCCTCTGAATCCTCCTCCTCCACCTCTTCCTCCTCTGAATCCTCCTCCTCCTCTTCCTCCACCTCTTCCTCCTCCAAATCCTCCTAAACATAAGAAAGAAATTATGCTTTGAGGAGCATATCTTTGTCATGCATAACAACTTATTTCATTAGTAGCTTCTGAAAGGAAAACAACAACAACAACAACAACAAAACAGAAACTGTCAATCGCTAGTACCTTGTCACTGCTAGGAACCATCTGCAGCATTTTAGGTATTGTTTAATCACTGATATACAATATCCAAAATACTAAAGACGCTAACAAAACTCCATGATAAACTTCTTTCATAAGATTAAAAAATTAATTACAACTATTAATTATTAATTAATTATTAATTATTAATTAATTACAACTCAACAGAACGTTAAAACAAAACTTTGAAACACTTCTGCCTTGCTGCAGAGAGGCAGGGTAGGGAGAAGAGGCAAGAAACTGCGATGTAAGAAAAAATTAACTTCAGCTTTAATTGACGAGTACAACACAAATGATGTTGAAAAAGCAAAGAAGAATGAGATCTACCAGGCCATTCACCCCTCTCAAACACTGCATTTCAAGTATTTTGTCCAAACTAGATTTTTAGAACATACTAAAAACACAGCTTTCACTGACAATTTTGAGTGTGTATTATCTAAAACCTTTTACCACAAGTTTGCTTAGTAGTCATGCTTTCTGTCTCTTATAAACCAGCATACTCTCCTCCCTATGCTTTGGAGCTGTTATTTACCTCGCTACAGAAGCCTAGGTCTTGCCACTGGAGACCATCTCTTCCATTGAGTCATCAAACAGAAATATGCATAACATTTTTCTTTGCAATACAACTGTTGATATTCAAGTACCTAATGGCAGCTTTATGAAAAAAAAAAAACCAACAAACCCAAACCCCAAAATACCTGGCCCCCTCTCCCCCCAAAACAACCCACCCCACACCAAATAAAACCCAACATTCTGCAGCTTTCATTCTTGGGATCTTACCTCTACCACCACCTCTTCCTCCTCCACGTCCACCACCACGTCCTCCTCTACCACCTCCTCTGGGAGGACCTTTTTCTCCAGGTGGCCTTGGCAAAAATCTCTGAAGGGGTAGCAGCTTTGCTGGATCAATGTAAAACTGTAGGAAGAGAGTTCCATCAGGCTTTGAAAATACCAAGACTAAAGAACACATTAATATCTCCCTTTACAAATATCCACAACTGGGTCTTAACCCTTTATGTCCAACTGTCCCCTGCAAATAGACAAATAAAGAAAGCATGCAAGAATTAAACCAAAGTGTTATGAAGTTATTAAAACATAGATGATGCTTGAGTTTCATTCGTTACATCTTTTTTGCGGGGCAGGGAGAAAGAAGAATGTAGCAGATACAGAAGTGAAAAGGAAGAGGAAACGAATACTTAATGTTTATAAAGGACAACTAGCATTTAAAGTTAATAAAAACTTAATAAAGCTTTTATTATCTGATGATAGAGTAGATTTATTTAACTCGTGACATACAGTCGAATTCTGTTATTGAGACTGGCTAACCTTTTGCATTTTTTTAAAAGAAGAGGCTTTCATGTTCTCCGACAGTTTCACTGAAAAATACTGTTAGTTTCTTTAAGGAACACAGCAGGAATAAAACGTTAGAAATTGTGACTTTGATTATTATATGAAAGGCACATTCAGATATTTTCTAAATTAGTATTTTATAAATGAAGTTAAACATCATCACCGCAAATGAAAAACTACAATTAAAAGATCAGGAGAAACCATTTCCAATTTTCCTCATGGTTTTTTTCAGTTACAAATATGGTGTTTTGTGGCAAAATCGTTTTTTCCCCTCCATGTATTAAAGCATAAGGAATTACATACCAGTGGAAAGAGTACATAAAAACATTAATTGTAAAGAAACAGATTTGTATAGCAAGTGATGACCCCTTTAGGCCCAGGGTGACCTCAAGGCTTATCTGGAACAATTTATATGCTGCAGGGGCTCTGCTAGTGCTGCTGCTTCTGTGTGGTACAACTGCCTGGCTGTGGAAAGATAAGAGCCAGCAGTGACTGTTGGACCAACTACATGCCCAGCCTCATCCTACAGCAAAATGGCAGACACTCTCTGTAACCCCATATGTAGTCTTGCATGAATCCTTTGGCTCTCTAGTATGCAAGGACATTGGTTCGGGGTTCCCAAGATCAAAAAGAGCTGCTGGCCAACTCCGCTTAATTACAACTCAAAATTAAATGGGGAAGCAAGGATCTGCAAAATCCAGTAAAATATTTTCTTAATATGCTATCATAGGAAGGAAGCAAGTTTCTGAAATCCAAATAATTCCGATACAAAAAGTAAATCTGCAAGTTAATACATTCAGAGCATGACAGTGATTTAAACCTGCACATTTTACTTCACATTTAATGTGGGAGACGAAAATGCATGCAGCTAGCTACTGATGCTGAACCAGCCAACACAGGATAAGTCTCACTGCCACGTTAAAGGGTTACTCCCCCAGTTGTCCTGCTTTTGTCATGGATTCTGTCAATCTGGCAGTGACAACAGAATGGACACAGTGCCTCTGTCTCAACAAGCTTGCTTTGCAAGAGGACAACCTAGCACAAGCCCACTTTTATTGGCAGTTTAAGGAATAAGCTGGACAATGAGCAATAGGACTTCCTAACACAAACTCACCTTTATAATTAAGTAATAAGCTGGAGCATGAGCAAGGTCCCCTAACGCACAAAAAAAAAAAAAAAATCCCGTTCCCTTGATCCAACTCTATTATAGGCGAGTAATCTATAGCAGAAAATGTGGTAGGGTACCTAGAAAACGTAACATCTCGAACCACCATGGATCCAAAAGACATCTGCTAGTACTGGTACTGACTGAAAACCTCTGCCCAACTGTCCTGGTTTTGGCTCGGGTAGAGTTAATTTTCTTTCTAGTAGCTGGTATAGTGTTATGGTTTGGATTTAGTAGGAGAAGAATGTTGACAACACACTGATGTTTTCAGTTGTTGCTAAGTAGTGTTTAGACTAAGTCAAGGATTTTTCAGCTTCTCATGCCCAGACAGAGAAGGCTGGAGGGACACAAGAATATGGTAGGGGACACAGCCAGGGCAGTTGACCCAAACTGGCCGAAGGGGTATTCCATACCATGTGATGTCATGTCCAGTATATAAACTGGGGGGAGCAGGCCTGGGGGAGGGATTGCTGCTTGGGCACTAACTGGGCATCGTTTGGCGAGTGGTGACCAATTGTGTTGTGCATCACTTGTTTTGTACACTCCAATTCTTTTTTCATTATTATTATTGTCATTTTATTAGTTACTATTATCATTATTATTTTCCTCCTTTACCTTCTATTAAAATGTTCTTTTTTCAACCCATGAGTTTTACTTTTTTCCCCAATTCTCTCCCCCATCCCACTTGCGGGGGCGGGGGGGGAAGTGAGTGATCAGCTGTGTGGTGCTTAGCTGCTGTCTGGAGTTAAACCACAACACCAACATAAGGTAGTCTGTCATACTGGAAAAGCTTAAAGATAGGCACATAATGTGAATTAGGCACCTACTGACACCATCAGTTCCAGCTAGACTTGTGACTAACATCCAACTGGTAGCCAAGCCTTGAACTACTTTGAAATCCTAGAGAAATTCCATTTAATAATCAATCAGCCTTCAACAAACCCATATGGTACATCACACATTTTTTTGAAGGATACAAAATCTCTCAGCTGTCCAAAGATTTCATCCACTTTGCCAATCTGTTCCTTATTATCCAAGTACACTGGGGCATTGAAATAAGGCACCTTGTTTTCTTCTGTTTTACATTTACAAACAATGTCATCTTCACATGGATGCATAAACTCTCCCAATACTGAAATAAAGAACAAACAAGCTAAAGATCTGGATCAGTCATTCTAAATTAAATAAATATAATCTCTTCATGTAACTTACAAACTACTCTTTCTGGAGGCCCCTGGTCGTATCCGCCTCTGTTGAAGCCTCCTCGTCCACCTCCCCGTGCAAAGCCACCTCGTCCACCACGATTAAAGCCACCTCTGTCACCACCACCTCCTCCACGATTGAAGCCACCTCCTCTTCCTCCTCCACCTCCTCTTCCACGGAAAGACATTCTCTATGACCTCCTAAACTGCGGACAGAAATCAGCCGTTTAAGATGTAAAAGCTGGTTCACGTTTGATTTGCTGTACAAGTGAAAGCCTCCCGACAGCCTTGTTTGTTAATTTAACGGTCACCCATTTCAGTCCTCACTAAAACCACGCAGGCACGTGAAAAATCAAGTTTACACCTAAGGTGCCACCCACCGCAACGCCCACCTGTCAGGAGTGACTCGCAGCGACGGCGTGTTTTTCACTCACACGTACGAGGGTCGAACGTGACGCTCTGCAGCCCCAGGACAAGGCTGTGCAACCCTCCAGCCCCGGCCTCGCCAAGCAGCGGCGCAAAGCGAGAACGTGCTA
>JAVJGG010000007.1:31110349-31128000 GCA_035590195.1 Aviceda cuculoides
CCTCTCGGCGGAGGCTGCCGCCATCAGAGCCTCGCCTGCGGTCCGAGCGCGCGGCTGCCCGGCGCCGAGCTCCACGAAACCGGCGGGGGGGCGGGGGGGGGGGCGCGCGCCTCTCCCTCAGGCAAAATCTCCTGCCCGAGGCGATGTGGGGAGGGGGTGCCTTGGCCCTGCTGGCTTTAATGGCGGCGATCCTGGAAATCGACTTTTCGGGAAGAGTGCTTCGGGCCGGCCTCCGTCTGAAAATTCTCCACACAAATGGCGCAGTGCGGGTTTGTAAGCCTGCCGAGTATGCGGTGGCCATGGCGGGGATACGAGTGCTTCTCCATATAGGTGAAGAACACCTCTCTCTCTCACAGATACACGCACGTAAAAGCACACTTATCTCACGACAGTCTGGCAAAGATGAATGCCTGCAATCGGGAGAACCAGCGTGATGACTGGATCAGTCTCTCTCTGGCAAAAGAAAAGAAACGTGTTTCCTGCATAAGTGCTTCCTTTTAATCATTTACTTTAAGGGCTTTGCTTTTGTTATCTCGTCTTGCGCTTACAGTAAAACCAGTTAAATTGATCTCTCTTTTGAAGAGATCCGATTTATCAGTTAATAGTTGAGGCTCCTGTACTTTATATCTAAACACGCTTTAAAATATTTTACTAACGGTTAAAAATTAAACTCAAATCTAACAACTGACATTCAAAAGAATTCCAGCCAGAGGAATTTGTCTACAGAAAGAGATAAAATTTCATCATGCCAGTGGTCCCGGTTGTCTTGGTTTTCTTGTCTCTCTCTTGGTTTTGTGGATCAGAGGTAAGAATTGATTTTATTGTGGTAGCAGCAATTTCTTTCTAAATTGTTATAAAGGCAAAAACAGTTGGTTTTTTTAAGTTTCCTTTCGTAGTATTTGTGTTTCACACATTTGTTTAGCTTGAATGTTTCGAGCTTGCGATTTCTCTTTCATGTCTTGATTTTATCTGGGGTTTACGCTAACAGCCTTCTGGAAAAAAATTTAATCATGATCCGATCCTAAACCAAGTTTGCAAGCATGGCTGACCACAGAAAGGTGCTGCAGTTTGCCCTGCCCCCCCCCCCCCCGTTTTTGAGAAATGAGATTACAGTCTTCTAACGTGGCAAACATGGTGTATCGTACTGCCTGAAGATGTGCTGTGGAATCTCTTCTGGCAGAAGCGTCCCAGAAAGCCCGTCTGGGCTGAGCGTTCAGCATGCCCGGAGTATTTTAAGAGAAACCCTTAGATAAAAATCAGCACCTTTTGTTCCTATTCAGGAGAAACTCTAGTACCATACCGGCGTTATGCCAAGCCGGATCTGGCTCACAGTTTGGATTGTACTGACCTGAGAACAGCAGGAAGAACATAGTAAGATTATACAACCGTTAAAAGGGGGTTTGTTGGACTAAATTCTGCCCCAACAACATCCCCGCTGACTTTACTATCATCGCCAGGATTTCTTCACAAGAACTTTATAAACTTCAGCTCTGTTGATTCAGTTGACGCAGTCAAAGCTGATAAATCATATCTGAGGACTAACTTTCCTCTCCTATTTTTATGCAAAGTCTATCCCTGCATATATTTTTCATGTTTCAACATTCTTCCTACCTGTAGATATTAGTAAGCAAAAGCACTCGGCCAGCAACGAAGTCACCAGAGAGCTGCACAAACACAGGTGCAGAGTCAGTCACCTAGGTGTAGCTGGATGGAGGCTCAGAGTCTGTACTTGCAGTCCAGTGATGCCCAGCAACCACACTGCAAATCCACTGCTGTGCAAGATACAGGAAAAGAGCTGATAAGGAAGGGCACTTATTTTTCAAAGTTCTTGAAGATGCTTGTTACTTCAGCAGTCACATAGTGAAACAAATAATTAATTTTAGATTTCTTTATTTGCTTCTATGTAGTTCATAAGTATTTACAGGTGATATTTAAACCCAAAGCCAACCAAGCCAATAAAAAAGTCTCAGAAAAAAATAAGTTGATTTTTTTTTTTTATTTTCTGATGTTTAAGTCTGCTTAGGTTTTGATTTGCTTACTATCCCATTGCTGTGGTGTGTTGTAAACCACTAGCTTAAAAAATGTTTAGAATCTGCTGTGTGCTTCAGCTGATGTTCAAAGAGTAAAGAGTATAAAGTTTGTGGGACACCAGTAGAAGTGAAGATCATACCAGGTGAATGATCCAAAAGGAAAAAAAAAAAACAAAAAAACCCCCCAAACAAACAAACAAACAAACAAAACCCCAGAAAAACTGAGAAAGATGAGGTGGCCAAAGACAAGGGAATAAACACTACAAATGATATTTAGCAGCTTTGTGCTTGTAAGGTAGGAAAAAGCTTATGAATGAACACTTTGTTGAGGTCAGTAAAAGGATCTACAGAACTCTGGGTGCAGTTCTTAGTCTTATGCCCCCTTTTTTTTTAATTTTGTGCCTTGTAGAATGTAGCATCTAATGCTGAAGAAAACCAGTTTCAGCAGGTTGAGCCTGCCCCACCAGCTGAGCAAGGCACCTACCTCATACAAGAATGCTTAAGCAACCAATACACACACAAATCCTGTGAGAAAGTTTTTTGTCACCCATGGGAACGATGTGTGGAGGGAAAATGCCTTTGTAAGCTTCCTTACCAGTGCCCAAAGAATGGCTCTTCAGTTTGTTCTACCAATGGAAAGTACTTCCATACTTACTGTCACCTAAAGAGCTACGAGTGTCAACAACCCAAGGCAAAGTTTCTGCACCAGGGAAAATGCAGGTCTGAAGGTATTAACACCTCCTTTTCCAAAATGTATCAGTCATTTATGGCCAACAGCTCAGAAAGTCTGTTCGTTTCCTTGCACTATTAAGAACATGACACGGAAAATGAGAAGTCATTGAAAGTGGGCAGTGTGTTGATTTTCTTAAAAATAAAGTGATTGACAGGCCCAGGTCACCCTGCTCCTGGTAGGTTGGTCAAATCATCAGGTAGAAGGGGGAGAAATAGACAAAGGAAAGAGCAAAGGTTTCCAAGAGGGGTGTTGGCTATGGTGGGAGGCACAGCGGGAGAGGGGCTGCTGAGAACATTAGCAGAAAGGGTATCTTCTGAAGAGGGACAGACCTCAGAGGAGCAAGAGTCCAAGGTGGAGCCAGGCTGCTGAGGTGCGTGGGGAGAAGGTAAGCCATGTTCATCTCAATCATCTTCACGCCGTGGAGTTCATCAAAACAGAAAGCTGCTGTCCCGCAAACCAGCGGTGGTTTGTGCGCTGACAAGCAGCTGGTTGTTCTCACCTGCTTTTTAGGCTGCACCACTCTGCTTTGTCAGCTCAACCTCCATCTGAGCGCAGGGAGAAATGGCTCCTGCTAACTAGGCAGGTGGCCTCTTTCAGCAGTAGCAGTTGCTCTTCCTACCCGTCCTCCAGCCCCCCCTTCACCCAAGGCAGCAGGAGCAGCAAGCCAGGCCCAGGGCTCTCCCACCCACCCTCTCAGTACCACCCCTCCCCTTCCCCACAGAAGCAGCAGCAGCTCAGCCCATCGCCCTCAGGGTGGCAAAATTCAATCCTGCCTATTCCACTGAAAAGGAGCGGAGAGCCCCTGTGTGTTCCTGGTGCACGCTCTATACGGCTTCACTAAGCTGAGGACCTTAGCTCCGCTGTAAACAGTGGAAGTTTTGCTACACAGGTCATAGAAGCAGGATCTGGCCATCTCAATTGAAGTGTTACTGGTTGGTTATCAAAAGTCCTCTAATGGAAGTCATTATACTAAGATGCAGCCTTTCTTTGGTAGACCTCCAGACCTCCCTCATTTGTCCTGAAACTAGTATATTCTGAAAAAGCGGCAGGCTCCAAGCCACAAAGTCAGTCCTCAGAAAAATCTCGAATAATGCCTGAAGCTTCTCATTCCCAATCTACTGTTCTTCCCATATGAACTTTGGCTGTCAATACAAAATTAGTCCTGATTTGTTTCTGTGCTGTCTTTCCACTAGATACATTTATATAATGATTTTATTTGGGGATTTTTTTTATTTCTCTTTTTTTTAAGAAACATTTTCAATCTCTGTGGGCCATGGAGATTCAAATTTGCTTCGAGTAAAACCTGTGAATCAAAAGAACTACATTGTCGTATGTGATGGTGAGTGGACTATGAATGAAGCAAATGTGGCTTGCAAGCACCTTGGCTTTGAATCGTAAGTTTGAGGAATTTATCTCTGCATAACTGCAAGGGATCTGAAAAAGTAGCGATGCTTACGTAAGTGTCAGTCACAGTCAGCCAACAGTTAAGACAGAAAACTCATGAACAACGTATTGGCTATAATATTCTGATAGAGCTTCTCAAACTGACACCCGAGAGTGAAAGCCAAAACATAGATTTCTGTGTTCTGTTACAGATTACAACTATAAAAACCATAATTGGTTTACTTTTAAAATAAAGCTGAAGACCAATGCAGATGTTTTCTCTTGGGTCTGTGTAAGGGAAAGTGCATAGCCGGACCATCCCCAGGTAGCTGTGAGCAATAACCTGCATGCAGAGAAAAGTTTCTTACAACAGCTGACAACAGGGTACAGCTCTGTTTTGCCACTTGCACCAGACAGGCTAACAAGACCAGAACGCACAGGTTTTTTTCTTCACCCCTTGCTCCCACTGCCATTGCTTGCTTTGGCCCCAGGGATGGCTGAAGCCACACACAGCTTGGGCTTTTTCCTGAGACCACACCAATGACCTAAGTTGCACATTCAGCTCCTCATAAAGAGTCAACTCTATATTCTGTACATAATAATTTTACACATATACAACTAATTTAACTTAGTCAGGAAGGGCTGCCTCCCCAACCCTACCCGAAGACTAAAAATGTTGTTGCGGTGCCCTAAATTGTCTCCTCTAGGTGAGAAGCAGATATTTCCTAGTCCTGATCAGTATCTCTTTAGATAGCAGAGAAGGGTTTGTCCTGGGACAGAGCATTCAGCACTGGAGTCCCATTGTAAGCCTCTCTAGTTACTTATTTACTCAATCCCTATTTCTTTAAGGTAAGGGACACATACACTGTTAGGAGGATACCGCTCAGGTAAAACCAAGGGAGATAAAATTTATTAATCCCAGCCTTGCAGTGGCCTGAACTTCCTCAATATGCATTGGTTTTGATGACATCAAGGATACTTGACCCCATGCAGGACAGTTTCCAAATTGTGGCTCACCTGTGTCCACACAGAGACAGAGATCTGAGCTTACAAGTTTTGCTACATAAGGAGACTTTTCTATCCATCATGATACACAGTGACTGTCATAGAGCTACATATAGATTTAGGTACAGTTCTATGTGGCAACCTGCAAAAATTAGCACTTCTGCTACTTAGCCCTAAACGATTCCACGGGAAGTCTGCTTTTTCTTAGCCATGACCAAAATTCTTTAACACTGAGGAAAATCATATAAATTCTAAAGAATAAAAGCAGTGGATGATCCATTGTGAAAGGATGTAATTTGTTATTATTTGTATCTTCACAGAGGTGCTGAGTATTACCAAACCAATTCCAGCATCACAGAATCTGCCTCAAATTCGTTGCACTGTCTGCAAATAACTTGCAGGGGCCTAGAGACAAGTCTTGCTGAATGTCACATAGAGATGAAATCAAGAGATAGTAACGAGGGATTTGTTAGCCTCCAGTGCCATGAAAATCTAAGAGGTTAGTAGGTTTTTTAGTTTTATATCTATTTGGGGTTCTTACATGCTAAGTTTATTTTAAGTAATTAGGACCTGGTTTGCTGAACTCCCAGCCACAGCAAACCTGCACTGAAACCTTTTGATTTTTTTAAATAATCCTTTTGCAGACTTTAAGGCAATTGAGGCCATCTTGAATCAAGATAGTCTTGAGTTTATCGGTTTGGAAAATCACTGTTGCTCCTAAAGTATTTTTACAGATATTTCCCAAAAGTAAATATATTTCACCCATGGTTCTGTTTGTTCACTCATCCCTTCCAAGGGTACCAAGGTATACTGTATCCCACAAGTCTCGTCTCTCTGGGGTTAACTGGTAAGGAGAGAGGTGACAACCTCCTACTCGCTGCTTTGTCTGTGAAGAAGATCAATTAGGACACTAGTAGCACTGTGGCCAGACAAGCATGACTATAGCGGAAATGCTCACGTCTTCTGGGGCGTTTTGGGACTCCTCAGTTTCTCACTGATATAAGGGGAATCAAGTCCTTGTTTTGACTTCTGACAGCTTTCTGTTCTCTGCTGGGGGCTTTCTTTGGCACTGATAAGCATCAGCTTGAGATGGTGCTGGTTAGGAGTGCTCTGAATCGTCTCAGGTTTTTCTTATGCCACAAAAGTAGGGGTTCACAGGCTCCTGATGACTTCCTTCTAGAGGGGGAACAGCCATCATTTTAATCACTTAAATCATTTACAGTGGGTTTGAACCGATCATTTCTGGTTTAGTCCTTGTCTAGAAGAAATGAAGTTCCCCTTTGCCAGGCTACTCCAAGTTGGAGGAGGAAAATAAGTGGTCACACTGAAATCTTGATGAGAAGGTGATTAAAACAATAAAAAAGATTCCTATATACTTTAGTGGGCCCCAGAATGCCTACTGTTGATAGGGCAAACTGCTAATAGAATAAAATGCGCAAGCAGAATATTGCTGTGGGCAGTTGTGAACCTATAGACATTTCCACACTAACTTAATTTTCATTGTGCTGCACAGCTTGTTCAGATGGTGAGTTTCGTTGTGTCAACAAGAAGTGCATTTCTCTGAATAAAACCTGTGATGGAATCAATGACTGTGGAGACCTAAGTGATGAACTGTGCTGTAGAGGTAACATTTTCCTTTCTTAGCTGTCTCAAAATCATTTCAGCAGAAAACCACCCCCAAAGAATTTTTACAATGATGTAACACCTAAAGTATCTTTTCCAATAAGTCACTACATTAAAGCAATCAAAGTATACATAGTTCATGTGTACGCAAGTGCAAAAAAAGTAGGCATAATATAGTTTTTTGAAGCAGGCAACAGTTCTCTGAGAATCTGGATTTCCTCGGAGGATAAGGAAATAAAATGAGATTATTTAGGAAGCTGTTAAACAGTGATTAAAAAAAAAATGAGCTGTGTTAGAATGAAAATGTCTCTTTAGTTGGGAAAAATCAATAGTAATTAAACAAAGACGCTGTTTTTCCAAGGAACTATCTTTAACCCAAAGTAAGGTCTTTCTTAAATTTATTACTAATGCAAGATTATCCATAGAATATCTGTGAACAATTCCTGTCACATTGCTTGTTCATGAGCAGTCATTCTTTCAGCATCTGCAATTCCAGCTGTAACAATTTTTATTAGAAACAAGGAATGGATCTAGCATGACCTGAATGCAGGAGAATACTGTCAGAAGTTGGGTTTCAGGTGCCAAACAGTAATGTGGGTTACAAATCCCATCACTATCCCTAAATAACCTTAATTTTGTAGTTTTACAGTTATCAGTAAATTTAATCTGATAATCATGGAAACACAGTCACAGGTATTTTAGGAAAAAATAATAAATACCTGTGGCTTCATATATTTAGAGGACATTTATCCAGATTCCACTTGACCAAAACAGTGCTGTTTCAGCTCTATGGGCTGAAAACAATGCTTCCTGGAATCACAAACAGTATTTCAACTGAGTTCAGTGGTCTTTGGATCGTACTGGGATATCGGGATACTTTTAGAGAACTACCTTATTTTCTATTAAAGACATACATCCTTCAATAGTACACTGACATAAGATTATAAAGTAGCTCAAGAAACCCTGCCATAAATTCAAGCACTGCTTTGCTTTTGATAACATACAAAGTGATCACAAGAATTAAATGAAGGGTATTCTCGGGTTTATAATGTTTCATATAATCATGAATTTTAGAAGAAACAAGTTATTAAATCCAGTATCTTCAAAATAGGATTCTTGATTCCTAACCCTGCATTTAGGCATTTAGCTCATTCAAACAAAAGCCAGTTTGGACTCTGATTTTGGTGGTGGAATTTGACCCAAGCATCATAAATTCCTCATTTGAGATTATCAGTAATGCTGGCAAAACTGGAGGTCCTTTGGCTGAGGTTAAGTGTGGGCATGTTTTGTGGATGAAACTGGTAGACTGATACCAAGTCTAGAATTATACTACTAAACTGGTTACAGAGACCCACATTTTTTAAGTCTTAAAACTTCAAGACAGTAAAATGAGGAAAGCTAAGTATGCATTTCATTTTACACTTACAGAGCCTGCTTTTGTGATCTATTTATGAACAGCCAAGTCCCCCATAACATGGATATTATATTGTGTTTATATTTTAAAAAGCTCTCTATGTGAGCTTGCTGAATCACATGATCCTGTGATTTACATTTGTAATTCTCCTGTGTTACAGAGTGCAGAGACAACAGTTTCCACTGTCGGTCAAATATCTGTATTCCGAATAAGAATGTCTGCAACAAAGAGGTTGACTGCCTCACAGGAGAGGATGAAGCTCGAATTCTCTGTGCAGGTTTCCTTCTGAAATATGTTTTTCTTTCTTTCCTTTCATTCTGCTCAATTATAACTAGAGACTACACAATGCATATTATTAAATTATTTAACAGATTAGCAAAACCAAAATGCATGCAAGAATTAGTCTTACCAATGTTATGTTATGCATAGTAGGAAGAAAAGGTTGTGTAATTTTCCTCCCTTTCCTTCTTGAACAGAATAGCAAGAAAACTAAAGGAAGGAAGGAAGATATAGACAACGTTTTAGGAGGCTTAAGGCAGATACGTCTTTTGCTTACGTGGCCATCTATCAAACTGTTATCCCCTACTTGTGAAGAAAGCATAGACAGGGCAGGCAGGAATATTTTCCTCACAAATGAGGAATTCAACTAGTTTGTCAATATAATAATACTTCCGTGCTGTTCCCCTCACTGTTGAAAAGACTTTGTTTTGTTTTGAAATTATAATGTTTTTCCTTGCTCTGATAAGAGACAAAGTCTAAAGCCAAAAAGTAAACACTATTGGTAAGTGGTAATTGGTAAAGGTAAACTGAACTCTAAATGTAAACATTACTGTTAGTAACATGAGAACAGACCCAACCCTCAACCTCCATTTAGGAACTGAATTCAATGGGCATTTTGTTTGAATAAAAGCTGACAAACCAGATTTAGGAAGCATTTAATTTACCCCATGTTGAACACCGGCCCTTACCCTGTTAAAGGAGGCACACAGTACACAACAGCATCATCCTCACTGGGAAAAAAAAAATAATAACCCTGTTACCTAATGCTCCTTTGGGCTTTAGAAAGTCCAAAAAGTTGATGGGGCAAGAGGAGTAATTTCTGTTGTTTCCTCGTGGAGAAGAATGGGATATCACTTTAGGGATCAAAAAACAAAAAAAAGCCCATTTCTCAGGGTGTCTTTGCAGAAGGGCTCCCTAAGCATGGAAAGCAGAGTAGATGTCCTGTAGTTACAAATGAGTATCTGCTGGATGTGGGTCATTTGTAGGCTGAGGCAGCCAGAGTCTAGCAGGAAAGGAAGCAGCAGGCAGCAGGCTGAGAGAGTATTGCTGTCCATGTGAAACGCTGTGCACTTATGCATTTAAAACATGTACCATGATTTTGGCACACAAACATATATTCAAGTAATAGAACAAATTTAAATGTTTGCCAGTATTTTTAGTATTTTGTTATTCTACTACAGGCAAAGACAAAGGTGCTGAAAAACACAGTATGGATGAAGGTAAGTGTAACTCTCCAAAAACAACACCATACCCTCTTGTTAGTGGCTTTCTAGCTACCAGCCAGCTGGCCAGATCCAGAACACTCAGATATTTGGACTTTGTGATTTGGTAATATACACTCTGGGGCTTACTATTTGTCTTGCTTTCCACTAATTTCAAGAATGCCATAATAATTCATCCTGGCTGAGGACTCACATCTGCGTGTTTTGGCAACTGGTGGAGGTAAACCCTCAGCAAATCTAGGGGAACTGCTTCAAAATTATTTGCCTGAATGCAAGCAGCAGTGGAAAACAAAGAGAAGTAATGTGATGCTAAGACACAGGCAATTTCCAAAACAAAAACAGATGACAAAATTTTTGGTCTTTGCTTTCCTGCTACTTCAGCTACTGGCATATTCGCAGCACTCGAATTTTCGCAATAAACTCGTCTCTAAATAGAGAGAATGGATACCTGAATTCTGAGACACATTTTTCCTTTTTGTTAAAGAAAGAAAAATGATAAAGACACTTCTTCCCCAAGTACACTGCGGTCTTACAAATCACACATTAACTCGACGGAAAAGAATCGTAGGTGGAGAAATTGCAAGAAAGGTAAAAAGAAAAACCTTACCAGATATGAGTTCATTTGGCGTCAACTTAAATGGGCATTATTTTCCTTCTGTTAAAATGTACAGAAATAACAAAAACAGCTACAACACTAATTTCATGGTTTGCAGCAGTAGTGGCCTTGCACTGAATGAAAGTAGAGAAGCACAATTCATAAAGTAAAATATGAAGTTGCAAAATTGAGCATTACAGTACAAGTACACACTGAAAATGATTCAGCAAAATACTTAATACTATAGCTAGAAATAACAATTCTGAAAAAATTGAATTTAAATTTGTGCCTTGAAACACAATACAGTAAAAAATGCTATACTTGATCATACCAGGTAGGATTCTACATCTGTTTCTCTGATTGCAAGGGGTTTGTTTCATGACAGAAAGCTGGAGGGAAGGAGGCATTGCAAAAAGTCAGAAGATTGAACAAAATTACTGCATTTTAGAATATATATCCTTTATATCAGATGGAGCCCAATTCACAATTTCTGGATAGCAGATTTTTTATTTACAATCAGATATATTCAAGGAGATGAGATGATGCCAACAAGTGTGTTTTCCTTTATGCACTAAAAATAGTACAATTATTATGATTTCAGATTATTTGGGTGTTTGTTGTTTGAATAGGGTGAATTCCCTTGGCAAGTGGCAATTAAAGAAACTGGCAGTGAAGGTGCAACAGTGTACTGTGGAGGCGTTTATATTGGTGGCTGTTGGGTTCTGACTGCTGCACATTGTGTCAGGTAAAAACAACAAACTGGGAAATTATTTTCTTCTCGCAAGGCAGAAAGATTGATTTGGATATTACTGCCCTTCTTAGCTACCTGTTTGCTAATTCCTATTTGCCTACTGAATAAAACAGTTTAAAACACTGACTCACCCACATTAATGACGGGGAAGATTCAGAGGAAGTGGAGTATTTTGGCAGTGAATAGAAACATGAAAAAGTAATGATGAGTTTGAAGAGACACGGCATTCTTCAGTCAGATAGTAGGCAGGCAGGAAAGGTTCACTGTAACCACTTTGCCCGAAAGGGAGATACAAGGAACCTCATCTCTTCCCCATCTCTACCCTGGGGAACTCCAGGATCTGTTCCCTAAGAACATCCCTGGGGTCATGTATTCCCCAGCACAAGCAAGAGCATCCCATCCGCATCTGCTCACTCTTCTTTCACTTGAAATCAGAGAGGCATAAATGCCTGCTTTCTCTTTGTCACAGCACTAAATACAGACGCTGGCCTTTAATATTTTTTTCCTGTATTAACTGCAGTACTCAGCAGTGTCACCTTCCCTGCATTTGCTACACTTCAGAAAAACCTGGACATCAAGTCCAGAAAGAAACTATATGTATATAATATGAATTTTTATTCTAGAGAAACTTCGATAAAATACAGAAGTTTACAGCTAGTTGAAATGTACAGTGTGGTAAGTACCAAAACATATTTTATGTCACTGTTTTTTTCCAGGGCAAATCGAGTTCATCTGTACCGTGTCTGGATTGGACTGTTGCATACAATACTGTACGACAGAGAAACTGAGACTTTCAGTCTAAACCGACTGATAATCCATGAAAATTATAATGCGTCAACTTACGAAAATGACATTGCTCTGCTGGAGCTGAAAGGTTTTGGGAAAGGAGAATGCTCCCTGGAACACACACCTGCCTGTATCCCCTGGTCAGAGTATATGTTCAAGGCTGGTGACAGATGCAAAGTTTCTGGATGGGGGCTAGAGAAAGGTATTTGCTTTAGTGCTTACTACAAGAATGTATTATTTGTATCACTTGCTTTCTAATTGTGGTGAGCTTTCATTTTGAAAAGGCTGAAGAGTAGTTGTGCACAAAGCGCTCAGAAGAGGCTGAGTACAGAAAACAGGCTGTGGTTCAGCGTTTGGTTATCACTGTTGGTTCTCTTTTCTGTACTGCTTCCTCTGCTGTTTCAGCTACTTAGTAAATCGATCTGGAGGACACCCCTGGTTGAAAACTACACTGATAATAGAAATGTTGCTTTTGCCAATCTAAGATTTCTATTACCTGTGGAGACCTGGTAACGATATTTAACAAGTGGCGGTTAGTAGCTCACAGCGGCCCATAGTCACAGCCCGTCCTCTTGTCTGCTGCCCAAGAGGATCTGAGCTGCAGCCAACAGTTACGAAACTCAGCACATCTCGTCTCAGCCGTGTTTGACTTTAGCCCAAAGATGGTTGCACAGACACAGATAAGCCAAATGTAATCACGTTTTCAAAGATTTGGGAAGCATTTGTTTTGTATCACAGTGACTACAGCCTGGTGTTGGGAGCTACCACATACTGGTTGCGAGGCTTCCCCTGCGCATACTCAGTAGCAGTCCATAAAGCAAATGCAAAGTTGGGCATTACTAGCAAGTGGACAGAGAACAAAACAGAGAATCTCCTTAACCTTATGAATACATAGGACACCTGTATCTTCAGTATTTGGTCCATCCATCTCGAAAAAGACAGAGTAGAACTGGAAAAAAGGTAACAAGGATGATCAGAGCCACATCTCTGTTTCCTAGAAAACAATATACCAGTTTCCCAGTGTCTGAAAACCTTGATATGGAAAACAGGAAAAACTGAGGAAGACAAGGAAAGGGAAAGGGTGAAAATGTCACAAGATGAAAGTACTGTATTTAACACTGCAATTAAACCACTCTGCTTTTATTTTGAATTACACGTCCAATGTACTGCAATTCATACGGGGTAAGTGTTAGTGGCAGTTTAAGCTATCTGCTTTATAATATTGAAGATTATATTCTGTAGACAAGCAAATATATAACTTTCAATTTATGACATTAAAAGTGTCTTGTGTACTTACCATTTTTAATTTAGAAAAGTTTATTCTTTTCTTTTCTAGGTTATACCAAACAATATATCCTCAAGTGGGGCAATGTTAATTTATTCCAGAATTGTTCTGAATTGTATCCAGGTCGATTTTTTAAACAAATGGCATGTGCAGGCAAGCATCAATTTTCTTACTACAATTTCTCTACCATCAAACCCACTGTTTATAAGATCAGACATACTAGCTAGGAATCTTTTAGACTTGGGAAAGACAATAAACCGATTGCCACGGTATCACCATTAGCAAAATGCTAGCCATTGGAGCCTAGATGCATCCACCATTATACATCTATTTATAAACAGAGTTAAGATGACAGTATGCCAAGTTTCTATGTTTATGTGGCCAAATTTCAGCATGAAATTTGAGTTATGTTTTCTAAATACACAAGCACTTCACAGCCCATTTAACTTCCTACCTTTGATTCTGATTCAGCAACATATTTAAGCAAATGCCTGTCTTAGAACACATTAGTAGTCCCGTTGACTAGAATGTGACTATTCGTCTGCTCAGACATTTGACACTACCACTCTGCACACCGGGAAAAATACGATTAAACTTTTCAAACTAAGATTACTCTGGCCCAGAAACTGGTTGTCACTCCTAGTACTAAAATAAGGATTTTGAATACACTTTTTTTCTTCTCATGTAATGAAAGGTATTGCCAAATACATGACTAAAAGAGCAATGAGTATTCAACTTACAGAGCAGATAGCTTCAATTGTTCTTTAAATCAAAAAGTAAAGACAATATTCAAAGAAACTTAATGAGAAAAATAAAAACCAGATACAAAAGCCAAATAATTTGTGATAAATTCAGCATGACATCTATAAGATATTGGGTTTGTCTACTGTGCAAGTTCTGTAACTTACCTTCTTGATCTCCAATGTATTTCAAGTGATCATACTTTACCAGGAGGGAACAAAGACAGTATCACATGGGACAACATCAGAAAAGGGGTATCTGGGGTTAGCTTCCCCTCCCTGATGCAAATACAAACTTTGGAATTAAGGGCTAGTAGCCGTGGGAGTTAGTTATACAAGCAAATATTAATTAAACTGAGTAAAGTTTAATCCCAGCATTCACATGCTCTCCTTCTTGTACCTGCCCACCTATTTTCATAAAGCTGGTAGAGAAAATAATTTTGAGGCCTCTGCCTCTCTGTACAGCTCTGTACAGATGAAACTGGCCAATGAATTATTGTGTGGAGGACACCAAAGGCAGACATGTAGGCATACACACATTACAATGGCTCCATTTCCATAGGAATCAGCCTACAAATCTTTATACCTTTTTCCTCCCGCTTTTGTTCACTGTTTATGAGCTAATTCTAATGATATAATAGGCAATATGGCTGAATTCTTCTCATTGCATAGGGTAAAACAAGACTCACATCTCTGACATCAAAGCAAAGTAGGAGAATTTGGGCCAGCCACAAATGTAATGAGAGGCTCCGCACTTAAAAAGAAATGAGAAGTAATAGACTGAAGAGGTTAGGAACCTCCTGTACTGGTAACCATTAGACAAACATCTGTCAGGAAGCAACATGGACCTGAAAAACCTCCTGAGCTCTGTTTTGTGTGCTAGCTTGCATATGAACTTATTTTTGCTCTTTATTTCCTCTTTTGCTTCAGGTACTTATGATGGCTCCATAGACAGTTGCAAAGGCGATTCAGGAGGACCCTTGGTCTGTTTTGATGCAGAAAATGTGGCATATGTCTGGGGTATTGTGAGTTGGGGTGAGAACTGCGGGGAGGCTGGTCACCCTGGCGTGTATACAAAAGTTGCCAGCTATTATGATTGGATTAGCCATCATGTGACAAGGAGTCTCATTGCACGGTATAATATCTGAAGCTCGGAAAATTAAATACTCCCTTCTTATCACCCGTGCAAAAATGAACACTAGTCCTTTTTTACAATCAGCAGCCATGTAACTTAGCAACAATTAGTACACATCTTTAAAGAATATATTTTGAAAATGAGTACCACAATTTTGCAGAAGCCTGTAGGAAGAGAATTTTACAGTCACATGAGTCCACAGCAAAAGTCTCTAATAAAAGCACAGAAATTAAAATATCTCTTTCTTGTTGTCCCTTTGGGTTTTTTCCACATTTCACACTGCATTTCAATTGCAGTTGTTTATTTATTTAAAATGGACAACCATACTGAAAGCAGTGGCTGGAAATTGACTGCACTGGCAATACATGAACTTCACAGAAAGGACAGAGTACTTTACAACCAGAGTATTTTAAAGAACTTCCATCATCTCAAGGTCTAGATCAGTAGAAACCCTCAGGATGCTGCCTTACTTGGCAGTTGATTCCTTAGGCTTACTGCGAAAGCAGACTTCAGACCATCTATTAATTGACAGATTGGCTATGATCACAAGATTTGTTGTAATGCAAGAATTACCCAAATAATAACTCTGGTAGTAGTTTTTTCAGCTACGAACTCAGACAATTTTTATCTAGTTAGTATACCTCACCTGATCGTCTAGCTTGGGGCAATTTTTGTAGCTTTAAGTTTTATTAATTTAACCGCAGCTGGTCACAAACAACAAAGGAATTCTAAAACTTGAATCTTCAATTTAAATAAAAAGCATCTCTACTATCTTAAGTTCTCTGTGTATATATATATATATATTTCTAGTATCCAACAAACTTTTAACATCAAGTAGGGTTTTACCGCATATATATGTATTTATATACATATATATAGGCACACACACATATACACACAGTTTATATAACAGTATAAATATATAAAAATTAAAAAGTCTATACATTATACATATAGACTTAATTCTGCAAAACCAAGTTACAGATCTAAAGTTAAAAATTACGACTTTCAGTCATAAACCCCTCCACCAGATTCTCAAATTAGCACAAGCTTCCTACACATACAGAAGCATGAAATAGTAATGCCTAGAAAGAAAATCCAAGGCCTGATCCTGCAGTGTTCAGTCAGGGGGAGTTTTGCTACTGCCTTAGCTGACCCAGAACTGGACGAAGACAACAGGCTATCGACAACACAGGAATGATTAAGCAGAAAATCCTTCTGCTTTCACCAGTCCTTATGAGGAATTTCTGCCCACGTGATAATCAGGAAGCACAGCCCAAAAGACTGCTGTGCAAGCTACATAATTTTAGACAGCAGTAACGGTGCCTGCTATAAGAAAACGTCAGTCTATACATAATAGTCTCACATTCAGCAAGAGTTATGCACAGGAAGAGCATACAAAATTTTTTAGAAGTACTAGAATTTGCTTTGTGTATTGATACCCTTGACACAAAACTGTCAGATAGCTTCAGACCATCTCAGTTCTATCAAACTGCTCAATAGTTTTAGAACATACCTCACTGTATTCTAATTTACAAATGTTTTTAATATTTCTTTTACTTTATTCCTCTAATTATCCTGTTGAATAAATGGCATCTGTTCACACAACACAGTTGCTGTGGTGGTGTTTTTTCTATAATTCACCATAGTCTGTTTCAGACAACATTTTTACATTTTCATTGACTTTGTCTCCAATCTTGTAAAAAACCCACATCAGCATGAACTTGTCATGTAAAGACACTGTCAATCACCAATAACTAAAGTAAGGGTATGAATTGCTTCTCTTAGCCCCCTCCCAACAAGACCTGCTATTTAGGAAAGCATTTAAGTATATTCCTACACAGGAATTATTTTGCTGAATCAGGGTCTTAGTGAAGTAATCATAGGGAAAACCTGGACAGGTGTAGGAAGAGCTCCCTCTTTCGTTTGGCTTAACTTCTGTAAAGAACTTTTTCCACCTATTCCTCCAGTTAACTACAAATAATATTAAATGCTGAGGTGAAAAAGAAAAAAAACCCAGTGCCTGGAAAATCAGCCTTTCCGTCTTTCCTCCAAAACCCTACTGCTGTCCCTCATTATTTAGCAACCCCAAGTTCACCACTTCTAACACCGTCAGCAAATCAAGGCTCTCCAAATACAAAAGCCCTGGGGTTTCACACCCTCTGACAGCACCGCTACCTCCCAGGGCCTTGCTCAGCCAGCACCACCGTGCCGCACGCACCCGCTGCTCTCCCGCTCGGTGCGGGCACGTTTGGGACAGGTTCAACCCCCCCCCGGCACACGGGGCACCGCGACCTGCTGGAGGCGGCGGCGTCCCTCCTGCTGGAACAGCCCCCGCTGTAAGGGGGCAGGTGCTAGGCCGCCCCTTGCATTACCTCCTCCTCTTGCCATCTGTAGGGGGGGGGAGGCTCTGCCCGACCTGCCCCCTTTCCCCCCTCAGAGCCATCACCGACTTTTCTCCCTCTAACCCGCCCCGATCGCTCTCTCTGACAGGCGACTGGCGGCAGCAGCCCAGGAAAAGGCGTTTTGGCCGTCAGTAAGTGACTCGCAGCCCGGCCCCAGCCCTACTTTCGCACAAGGCTGTCCTCCTCCTCCTCCTCCTCCTCCTCCTCCTCCTCCGGCGGGGACCCCAGAGGACGGCCGAGACCCGCGCCCTCCCTCCCGCCCGC
>JAVJGG010000007.1:31128508-31139473 GCA_035590195.1 Aviceda cuculoides
GGGCGCCGCTCCCCGGGAAACGGGGCGCAGCCGCCGAGGAAACCTCGGGCACAGGTTGTTACGCACGTGTGTGTGCGCGTCCCGCTCTGTCGGGGTTTGTAACCTGCGGGAGCCGTCCCCGGCCGCCGCAGAGGGGCGCCGGGCGGGCGGGCGGTGCGCCAGGGCGGGGGGGTTCTTGCCGGGCCTTTCACCGGCGCTTCGGGAGCGCCCCAGAACGGGAGGCTCGCGTAGAGCCTCTTGATGTCTCTCGGCCGAGTGGACCGAACCCCCGGCTTGCTGGGTTGGATTGTTCGTCAAGTCAGGAAATGAGTTTGGGGGTGGCACCCTGACTGGCTCCGCGGGAGAGCCCGGGACACCGTGACATTTCCTCTCCGACCTGGAATATGCGCTTTTCAAATACGTGTTTTCTTCTCCATTTCTTTTAATTGTGGCCTCGGTTTGTTTCCAATACCGAAACAAGGTGGAGAGTCGTTTTTCAAAGTAACTCCACAATCTTCCTGAACTTGGGATGCAGAATTCCCTGTCTTGCTGCACTAGTAAGTGTTCAGGGAGACACGACTTTAGCAGTCTCTACTAATTTAAATTTTATTAACGTTATAGTTGTAGAAATAAAAAAAGATGTTTCGTTCCAGTTCATTTTAAAGGTTAAGCTAAACAAATCAGAGCACTGCTGTTGGTTGCATATAAAGCACAGAAGTTCTAATGAACTTACTCTTAAGTACTCTCTTCTTTAATGTAATCCTACGTATTGCACACTTAACTGACACAGCAATTTTAGTAAATCAAGTTTGTTTTTTTTTTTAACTTGGGAGGCTAACATTAACACTTGCTCAGGTGTCTTGTCCCCCTTTTTTTTAAAAAACGCTTAGTACTCCTACATTGTAATTTGGTAAGAAATGATATTCAGGTGCCTGAATATATGTTTAAGTTAAAAATATAACTGATACTCTCTTAAGCCCAACAAATGCCTTTGGTGAGTTTTAATAGTGTTAAAGTGCTGTGCAAAAAATCTATCTGAGGAATGATAAATTACCTTTTTCAGGATCAAAGCCCTTTCCTCGCTACGGATATAAACCATCACCACCAAATGGTTGTGGATCCCCTCTATTTGGAGTTCAGGTAAGTATTTCCATTTTGGGGCTTCTTTGTGTGTCTTTCATACATGAACTTTCCGTGATGTGGGTGTTTTTTTCCCTCCCCCATTCTGAGGATGAGACAGCATCCATGTACAATGTCCCTGCTTTTATCAGCTCCAACACAAGCTTTAGTAACAACATATGGAAAATGTTAGTATTATAAACGAACATAGCAGAAACATTTCCATCATTGGCATAAAATATTATAGGGATAAAATAGAATGTTGATGATTAATTGTAATTTTTTAATGTTTGATTTAGTGTTTTGTTCTCACAATCTTGAAAGCGTTGAATAACCCCAACTGTAGCCCTGTGAGAGCAAAGGGTTTGGCTCTGACTCTTGTTGTCCTCACTGATGCCAATCCATTTTCCTTAATGCTAGAAAGAAAATACAGGTTAGTTTATGTACTGGGTCTGGCTGGGATGGAGTTAACTTTCTTCATAGCAGGCTGCATGCCACTGTGTTAGGGATTTGGGGTGAAAACAGTGTTGATGGTTTCGGCTATTGCTGAACAGTGATTGCACAGCTTTGGGACTTTCTCTCTTTTTTCCCCCAGAGCGTAGGCTGGGGCTGGGCAACAGGTTGGGAGGGGACAGAGTTAGGGCAGCTGACCCAAACTGGGCAAGGGATATTCCGTACTGAGCGTACAGGCATGCTCAGCAATAAGAGCTGGAGTAGTGGAAGAAGGGAGGGTTTGGGGGGGGTGGTAGTGTGTGTGTTTGGCTTCTGAGGTGGCTGTTGCTCAGAGGCTGGCTGAGCATCCATGTGCTTGTGGGACATGGTGAATGACTGCTTTTGCACTGCTTATTTTGGGGCATTTTCTTCCTCTTTCATTCACTTATTAAACTATGTCTTTATCTCGACCCACAAATTTTTTTGCTTTTGCTCTTCCTGTTCTCTCCTCCATTCCATAGAGGGGGTGGGGGGCAAGCAACTCTGTGGGTGCTCGGCTACTGGATGGAGCCAAACCACCAGAGATTACTAGAGGGGAACAGCGAAATACAGAGATAAGTGAATGACAGCTGGACTGATTGCATTAGTTTTTAATTTTGACCTGTTAACGGTCTATTCATAGCCTATATCTTTCTTAACTGGAATACCAATGGAATGTGTGTGTGTGGATTTTCTTCACAGTTTGACATTGGTATCCCTTCGATGACAAAGTGCTGCAATCACCATGACAGATGCTACGATACTTGTGGCAATAAAAAAAATGATTGTGATGAGCAGTTTCAGTCCTGCCTCTCCAAAATTTGCAGAGATGTGCAGAAAACGCTTGGAATCTCAGAAAGTGTCCAGGGTAAGTGTGAAAAAAACCTTCCTTTTTTTTCCAAGTTTAACAGAGCTTATTTGGCAAAGAATCTTTGTGCAGCACAGTAATGCACATTTTCATAAGCTGATGCTGTTAGCGAAAGGTGCCTTGTTCTGTCCCTCCGTCATGTAGCCCAGACACTTGTACAGTAGAGCAATGACAGTGTAGAAGAACGATCAGAGTTAAAACCTTGAGGGGAAAGAGTAATGCTTCCCATTTAGGAGTATGAATAAGGGAATACAACTTGATCAAAACACATGCATAATTCTTGCGTTTACTGTAGCATAGCTGAATATTCACTGTTCTGCTGGGTGATTTCTAAATCTCTACTACATGTGATTGCTAATAAACTGCACGAAAATACTGAATTGTCTCCTTTTACGAAATAAGATACTAGAATAACATATTGTCATAGTGGAAGTAGTTAATGCTATCCCTTATTGAATAAATTTTAGGTTTTTTAGTAACAGGCCATATGATACTCCTTCTGGTTGTTGGCCTGCATCTGACGAATACCTGACATAACAACACTTTTTAACTTGGACAATTTCACTTTTACAATAAGTAGTCCCACTGAGAGCAGTAAGTTTTTAGAACAAGCCTGTGTTTGAACTTCTGAGATTCATTTAACTGAAAGTAAGTCATCATGTTAGTGTTTAGTGTCAGAACTGATAAATATTTGTTCATTTCTGATGACCTGCTGTTAAAGATAGCAACCTCTGCGTAAACTGGGATGCAAAAAGTGAGGGGGTAAAACAGCTCTTTCATCTTTCCAAGGCTAAGTGATGTCTGTAACACTGATAACATGCCATATGCAATGTATTTTCTTGTTCATTTTGTTTGGCATACAAAAAATCTTACTTACAACTTAAATGGTTCTGTATTGGTTCAGTCTTTCATTTGACAATCTATTTGCTATGCCCGGAGAAGATTGCTTCTTTCTTAGAGTCATTCTCAGTTTGCCAGAGTAATTTCTGTTAGTTTCATATTCCATTCAAAGAGTACTTTTAACTGAACTTCTTTTTGCTTGCAGCTTGTGAATCAACTGTTCAGCTGTTGTTTGATGCAGTTATACATTTAGGATGTAAACCATACCTGGATAGCCAGAGAGCTGCATGTATGTGTCGTTACGAGGATAAGACTGATCTCTGAAAGAAGATACCGAGATCTCATGGTGTAGAATAAAGTCAAAGATTCTGCCAGAATGAAGCAAGTGTTTGGTTACAAAGCTTTACGCTTTTCAGACAGTAATATATCAAACACTGACATGAATATACTGGTTTGAAAGTCACTATGATATTCTTCCTAATGTAAAAAAGAAACAAGTCATCCTTCTCTTCCCCTTTATGCCAGAAGCTTGGAAACCGAAGTTAGTTTCCTTTGGTGTATGTCCGCTCAGGGTATGCTATTGTAAAACACTAGTGCCATTTTAAAGTTTTTAAGAAAACCCCATAATGGGGAAATCAGAGGCACAGAAGAGTTGTATTGAATTCTCAGATGATTTTTAATATAGGTCAAATTTTAGGTTTACTACCAGTCAATGCATCTCGTAGATCCAACAGGAAAGAGCGTTTTGTGGGCGTTAATATGGCATCTTAAATAGCCTGTACTCTCATGCTTGTGGTACAGTTGCCTTCAGTTCTCTCTGATGTATACTGTCCTGTGAGTTTATTTAAAAAAAAAAAACAAAACCAGAGAAAAAGCCCCAAGCCCTTAGCAAGGGTATACATCTGCACTATATCAACCTTACTTCTGCAGCACTTTCACATCAAATATATTGATCCTTTTAAGGCTTGACCACTAAAATGAACAGTTTGCAACCTAAGGATATACTTTTGATTTGACAAAACAGTGGAATGTAGTTGCTATGTTATTTTAAAAATGAATCAAATGTTTATTTTTCAAATAAAACATTTTGTGTTGTGTATTATATGCATAGAAAGGATATATTGTTCAAAGAAGTTGATTTATATTTGTCTTGTGGCACAAGTTGGTTACTGTATTCATCTTTGCTTTCATTTAGTCTATTCTGATGAAAACTAAAAGAAAGTTCCATAGTTAGGGTCGGTATGCCCAGCAAACCTTTTTATTTAAAAATGCCCTCTGTGAGGCTGACAGATATTTGAGCCTGTATTTCTGTCATCTATTCCCTCTCTTGACTTCTCTAGTTGAAATCACCTGATGTCTCAATTATTTGGGGTTTGTTCTCTGTACTGATCTTTCATTGCTTATCTCCAGCTGTCAGTCCTTAGTTAACTTACTTCGGCATTAGGTCCTGTGTTGTAAAGATGTTGATTTGCTCTCCTGCTGCCCTGGTTCTGCCTTAGAAATCCACAGGAGGAGAGAACTGAAAATTAAAATAGTGCATCTGTGAACAGAGAGTGGAAATCATGCTAAAAACCTAAAATTTACCAGATTCATGAACTATAATGTGATTCCTCCTCTGGAAGTACTTTTATATGTTTTTTCTTTACCAGTTGTTTGTGGTATTTTTGTTTTGTTTTTCACTAGAACTTACTGTATGTGACAGTGAATGCAAGTGCCTCATAAAATAAAGTTCCTGATAAAGTTCCTTGGCCATGCTTCCTTTTCATATTTGTGGATATGAAGTAGCACTGCAAGAGAAGTATTACTATAGAGTTTTACAAAACTGTGCTTGAAGAACTTGTAGTTCCTCTAAATTTGGTGAAATTTGTTTTCTGCCATAGAATTGAAACAACTCTGAATTACCCTGGAATTCCATGGTTGGAACCCTAAAAGTCTTTTAGGACCAAAGCAGGGAATGGTGATGGCATTGCTTGTTTAAAGTACCACAATGAGCCCCAACCACTGTAATTCAACTAGATGACTGTTGAGTTGGGTAGAAACAAGCTTAAACTAGATGCTTAAATGAATACAGAAAATTTTCACTGTTGGAAAGAGCTAGGTTTTGTTCCCTTCTTTATTGACCTGTAATTACACCATGAAAGCCTTCCAGAGTTTCCTTCAAACCATCTGTAACTCTAAAAAGAGCTTTAACACTGCTGGATAGCGCTTTGATAGTTCTGCTTGCAAAGCAGAGGAGGCATTTGACTTCCTCCAGGGAGTCTTTACTTTGCATAAGCTTTTCCTGTAGCAGAAATCCTTGATTATAGTTACCCGCAAACTGTACAAAATATATTTTACAGGTGTCCTGGCTTCAGCTGGGTTAGAGTTAATTTTCTTCCTAGTTGCTGATATAGTGCTATGTTTTGGGTTCAGTATGAGAAGGATGTTGATAACACACTGATGTTTTCAGTTGTTCCCAAGTAGTGTTTAGACCAAGCCAAGGATTCTTCAGCTTCTCATGCCCAGACAGCAAGAAGGCTGGAGGGGCACAAGAAGCTGGGAGGGGACACAGCCAGGGCAGCTGACCCAAACTGGCCAAAGGGGTATTCCATACTATGGGACGTCATGTCCCGTATATAAACTGGGGGGAGTTGGCCTGTGGGCGGATCACTTCTTGGGGACTAACTGGGCATTGGTTGGGCAGTGGTGAGCAATTGCACTGTGCATCTCTTGTTTTGTATATTCCAATTCTATTATTATTATTATTATTATTATTATTATTGTTGTTGTTGTCATTTAATTATCACTATTATTTTCTTCCTTTCTGTCCTGTTAAACTGTTCTTATCTCAACCCACAAGTTTTACTTTTTTTCCCGATTCTCTCCCCCGTCCCACCGGGTGGAGGGGAAGTCAGCGAGCAGCTGGGTGGTGCTGGGTTGCTGGCTGGGGTTAAACCATGGCAGCTCCCTTGGGCAGCTGACTCGCTGTAGGAGGTGAATGGGGTCGGTTTTACAGCGCTGTCCTCCCATTTCCTTCCGATCCAGCCAGCCAGGCTCCTCACTGCCAAGGCATGTCTCCTGCCCTTTTTGATGCCATGTAGTGGATTTTATGGCTTTTTCTGAGGCACGTTAAGATTCACAGTGCATTGTTGAGGGAACTATTGTTAGCATACCAGTCCATTGCCTGGTCCTTGCTGGGCTGCTCACTGTTTGGGCTGATGGACATCCCAGCAGCAAAGACCTGTCCTCACTACTCACTCTTTCTTTTCTAACCTGGTTACAGTGGAGGATGTGTGGTATGGACGTTGGAGGGTGTAGTCCATGTGCTAAGTCATGGTGGCTTTCCTTCACAGGCCACCAAGAGAGAAATAAGGTGTCTTCAGGGCTTGACTGTCAGTTCTGCAGTTATCTTCGGTTACCTTTTCACTGCAAAGTGGCGTTTTGAAGCCAAGGGAGTTTCATCTCAGTCCTGTTCATATGAGCAAGCTTGCATTAAAGTCAGCATACATCTGCTTGAAGGCTTTTATGGGAACTGTAAAGGAGATGAGGGAAGAGGTACATCAGGAAGTGATGCTGTGCCATGCCCGTCTTCGTGCTTGGTCTTCTGCTGTTGTTCTGCACCACCACTGTTGCCTTTTCTCTTGCCAGCTGACCTGGAGTCAAACAACTTACCGTCCTTTACTGACATTACTTCTGGAATGGCTATTTTTGTCTGCTCTTGAGATACTAAGAAAAGTTGGAGAAAATTGCCTCTTTCCAAGCTCTTATCTTCTTTTATGGTTCAGTCAAGTTAAACTTAATGGTGGAGTATGTTGTTTATCAGCAAAAAAACTGTCACCCTGAGTTACTGCGTGGTCCTACCTGCAATTTACGCAGGTCTCTTCTGTCTTCCGTGAAAACGCTCGATCCTCGTGATGAGACGTGCATTAAAGCTGCCCGGCCATCAATTAAGTGTGTACCGTGAGACTCCATACAGGTTTTAGACATTCTTTCTGCAATGCAGGAATCTGCAAATACGTTGACTTCTCTGAACGGGCAGAGTTGGAGGACTTAAATCACCACTCTGCTACCGCAACCCGTCTTGAGTCGCGTGGCAGGCTGCGTCTCGTCCTTCCGTGGGAGGAGCTGCGTGTTCGTTGGAGCCCTGCACAAGACGACTGCAGGTCCTGTGAAGAGTCTCACCACCCGTGTAACTGAAATCAGACATTTGAGGAGTTTTAACTAAACGAGGTCACGCTTCCCTCTGCTTTCTTTATGTTCATTCCGTAGGGGTCTTCCCCTATACTATGCGTTGACCGCCTCTCGTTCCATGGAAGTTCCCTTTGTGCGTTAGAGTCAAGGTTTATTTCAAAGGTTGTCCACAGTTGCTTGTGATGTACTGATCGACGCGGGTAGCCGAACATAAAGCTAAGATAAAAATAACTGGTTTAGGTTTTGAGTGCCAGTGAGGGGAAGAAATAAGCTTTATTTCCCTATTATTGTCAAATTATTTTTAAGGCAGTAAACACAGAAATAAAATAAATTGATATTAGTTTAAACTGTTGTTTCTTTGTCTGAATTTTCTTTGTCTTAATTGTTAGAGTAATATTGAGGATGTTTGTCAAACAACTTACAATTTCGTAAGTGTCTTTTTTGTTTTGGCATCTGCAATATCTGCATGGGTTCTTTCTCTTCTGAGCAATTTAATATCGAGTACGCTTCCCTTGATATTGCAAGGCAAATTATTAAACCATTCTCTATAGCCATCCTTCTCAACATTTGTTTGAAAGAGCATCTTGAGAGACTTGGAGCCCTGTGTGCATTGCATATGTGCTCTTCAGTAGAACATTTTGTCTTTTTCCATTTAAATAAATATCTCCTATAAAGTCTTTAGTGTTAAGACTCTTACATCATTTAGACATTCCATCTTTTTGTAAGACCTCCATTTTTCTTCAATATTTTTCTATTTTTTCTGTCGGTTACAGGCAGTTCTTGTTCTCTAACTTTATGAATAAAATGATCATTTTTATTTTACCAGCTTTTAGTTTCTTACAAATAATTGAAATCATTAGAAGAGCAGCTGATGGTTTTCTTAGCTTGTTGGAAACTGAACCAAGCTGAAGTCACCTGAGAATTTTTTGCCTTTTCCTTTTCTACTTTAAGAAAGTGAATTTGCCTTCTACTTTTCCTTGAAACGGAAGTGTGTAGGTGCGTATAAATATGTATGCACACTCACTAACTACGGTGGGCGGACTTGCAAGGTGGCTTTGGAAATACAGAATTAATTTCTCAGCAAAGTTTCTCCGTTGTTTTTGTTGGTGGTTTTTGTTTGGTTTTTGGGTTCTTTTCCAGGAAAACGTCCAATAGCTGAAATATTTCAAGTGTAATACAAGAGTTACTTGTGGGTTTTTGAAATACATTTTTTCCTTTAGGTCTTCGTGGCAGTAAGGTGTATGGGAACAAGTGAAGTTTGAGACATTTGAACTCTCCATCAAAAGCTTAATATTTCTGTTACTAGTACAGTTTGGTCCTTTTGAAATTATTTTTCTTTTCCTCAAATAGTTCAAGTATGTCTCGTTTTCAAGCTAAGGGATCTTATTCTGATCTCCATTTTTTTCTATAAAATTAGATGTGATTCTACTTAGGCTGGAGGAATCATGTTTTCATAAGCGTGGATATTTGCAAGTCAACCTACTCTGGATGTGAAATTATGCAAAATTCAAAAAAACGTTTGAAGATTTTTTTTGTATACCTTAAGGAAGAAATAACACGCTAAGTTACATTTTTAAAAATCTGCGACTAGTCATTCTTAAGGCTTAACTAAATCCCTTAAGTCCTTGCACATATGCTTAACTCTACAGGCATGTGTAGTCCTACAGATTGTGTGAGATGGTACATATTCACAGCAAGTGCAAAGGGAATACTCTAATGGAGGTGTGGTATCTGGTTTTTTACTTTCCGAGAGAAGTTAAGAAGCAGATAGGCCTGCATAGGAAAATTGAATTCCCACATTGTGATGCTAGATGGAAAATACTTTTTAACTTGGTCCGGTCTGAACTCTAGTAGTTTTCCATGAGTGTTGAAAGTGCTGGTGGTGATTGAGCTCTCATGTACTAAAATATATAGGGAAATGCATAAATGCAAGTCGTGTAGAGCAAGAGGAATCATCCCTCTCTGCATATGAATACACAGTCAGTGTTTTCTTTAGTGGTTTTTTTTTTCCTTTTTGGTATTTCTGCATTTGAAAATAACATTTAAACTGGATGTTTTGGGGTGGTAGAGTTAGCGTGGCTGTGTATAGACAGGAGCAGAAGCTTAAGTATCTCAAAATACCCTGCCCTCCTATTGACTGGGTCTATTTTTAGCCCCAGGGAGCTCGGGATTATTGGAATTGAGAAGTTCCTGATTTATGCATCAGTGAAATTGTTAAATTGATTGGATGAGGCCGCGCACATTCCCAAGCAGAGTTTTTTGAGGGGCGCGTGAGGAGGAATCCTAAAGCAGAAGAAAGAGTTTCTGCTCTTGTCGGAAACGCTTCCAGAGGAGTATTTACGGCTTGGGTACCTCCACAGCTGCTGACACTGCCGTCTCTGCGGCTGTTCTTGCTGTGGCTGCCACCGGCCCAGACAGGGGCCTGTGCTAGCAATTCCTCTGCCAAGGTTTGAGCAGTTTGTAATATCTTCAGGTATCTAATATCAATACGAAGCAGGCGATGTCTAGCTAACCAGCATGCCCACAGTTGCGAGTGCGTTAGTTTATTAAAATGTGATCTGATCTTTACAAGCATGTGCAAGTTTGCTGAAGCTGCACGATACAGAAAATTCCAATTTTTTTTTTTTTTTTTTTCCAGTAGGAGAGGTGGTTGTGGCATCAAGTGATTATTACTATTTTTTTAAAAAGGGGTTTTTTTGGTGTGTCTTTTCTGACTCCAGCAAATGTTTGGATCTCAGAGTGCCTAGCTGGAAACCAGAAAATCTTTTTGCCCTTGTAGAACCAGTTGCTCAGATGCCTTCTAAAACCATTCATGTCTTGGAAGTCATATACTTTTCTTTTTTTTCCCATAAGACCACATTTTTAATCCTGAGAGATCATACAATTTCATCTGCATTTGTTAGTTTTAGCTTGTTTTCTTAAGGAAACACGTTTTGCATAATTGCACTATCCATATTTTTGCCAGTATCATCCTCGCACCCTAGTAACTTTTGAGCACCCTGGCCAATTTCAAGCTGCTAGAGGCAGAAAATTACATTTACGGTGTGAGTTGTTTCTGGGTCTGTAGTTAGGAGAGGTGGGAGGGTGTTCTGGTGGAGAAGGAAGGAGGGAGGTGGGAGTTCAGGGAGGACAGAGGTGGGGGGGAGCTGGAAGCACCCTGGGGAGCCAGGTTAGGAACAAGGGACAGACGTCCGCAAGGAAGCAGACGTGCTGATCACCTTTTCCATATGGCGGGACTCTTTCAAATAATGGGCCTTTTCCAAATCTCTTTTGACTTCACTGCAACTCTCAAATGAAGCTTCTTCTCAAGGCTCCTGTCCTGGTTTTGGCTGGGGTAGAGTTAATTTTCTTTCTGGTAGCTGCTATAGCATTATGTTTTGGATTTAGTGTGAGAATAATGTTGATAACACACTGATGTTTTTGGTTGTTGCTAAGTAGTTTTTAGACTAAGTCAAGGATTTTTCAGCTTCTGATGCCCAGCCAGCAAGAAGGCTGGAGGGGCACAAGAAGCTGGGAGG
>JAVJGG010000007.1:31141630-31169082 GCA_035590195.1 Aviceda cuculoides
CACGGCCCCGCAGCACTCCCCCCGCGCCGCCATCTCCCGCCCCCTTGCTCACAGAGGCGGCGGCCGCCGGCGGAGGAAAGGGCGATAGACGCCCTGCGCCCGTAGGAGTGCCTGGGCCGGGCCGAGGAGGCGGGCCGGCCCCGGGAAGGCAAGGCAAGGCAAGGAAAGGCGGCAGAGTGCTCCGGTCGGCGATCATGTCGGGCTCGGAACGGCGGCGGCCGGCGGGTAGGTGGGCGGCGGGGAGGGGGGACCGAGGGGGGCGGTGCGTAATGGCCGCCGCCCGCGGTGTTCGGGGGCGGGGGGGAAGTCGGTCGGCGGTTTTTCGGCGCTTGCCACAGCCAACGGCACACACCCCACCCCCCGTTAACGTTAACCTGCGGAGCCTTTAACGGTCTGGGCGATCCCCGGGCCCCCCCCCTTGTCCCGGCGACGGGGGCACGCACGGTGCCGATCGCCCCCCGCGGAGGAAGAGCGGGAGGCGGACGGATGTCTTTGCGTGGGCTTGAGGGGAAAGGGCCCCTCCCCGGCTGACCCGCAGCGACAGAGCGGGGGTCGTGCCGGGGTCAGCGCTGCCCGGAGGCGGCTGCCGACGTTCGTGGAGAGCGTGGTCTTTGCTTGCTCTCGGAGAAGAAGGGGGAGCGGGGAAAGGCGGCCGGCGGGGAGAAGGGCGGGATGGCGGCGGAAGTAGACTGGAGCGTAAAAGCTCGCGCAGCCCCCTGAGGGGAAAGTCGTCGTCCGTCCGTCCGTCCCCGCCACAGGAGGGGGAAATGAAAGGGGAAGGGGGACGCCGGGGAGCCCCACCGCCCAGCCCCCGCCGCTGGGGAGAGAGCGGGGAAACGGGGCTGCTCTGTCAACACGGAAGAAAACCGGCTGCCATCGTAAAAAGAGAGGGAAACACCGTGGCCAGCCGGGGATCAGGTGCCCGCCCAGGAAGAACGGTGATGTGCGACAAGAGAAGAGAGGAGCAGCAAAACCGTGTGGGTTTGGTTCCTGAAGATGCTGTTAGGCTTACATACACGGGGGTTTTGTGCCATTTGGCTACTGGTATTTTCTAAATGCAACGTCCTTTGGCCCAAATGGTAGACCTATTGAGATTAAAACGCACCCAGGGACAGATGCTATCAGATCCCAGCGTAATCCAGTGCATACCAGATCTTTGATTCCTTTGAAACCATCTTCACGACATTTAAGATAAGTACTTTCACTGAGAGCAATCAGTTTTTAAAACAAGGCTGTGTAAGACAAGCAGAAAGCTTTTCATAAATCATAATAATTTTAAGTAGTTTACTTGAATGAAGCTGCAATATGACAGTGACAATGAAAAACTAAAGACTGGGAACTGACTAAACAGGATTAAAAGAACTGGAAAACCATCTTTCCCAAGTTTCCTTTGGCCAAGGAATTCTGTTCTTCCTGTCATTCAAAGACAGCATTTTCTGTCTAAAAGTTTGATGACTCTAACATTTTTATGGTCTGTTGTTTTTTGGAGGTGTGGATTACCCCCCTTCCCCTTTAAGCTGAGGCAAAAGCATCAGCCAGATCTCAGGTACACAACCAAAAATACAGTGTAAATTTAAACATACAGATGCACTCTTAAAGATCTCTGGCTTCCTACTATCAACGGAGTCGTGGGGACGGGTGTTGTTGCAGTGTTCTCTCTACACTCATTTTTCAGCACTTCTGTCATTAGACTGACCTACATGTTTCAAGCAAACTGAAATAGCTTTTTTTGTGTGTTCAGGTTACTAGTGATAATTGTAAGACTCAACACCTGAAAGCGTGATCAGTATTTGCCAGGGGGAAGTTTACATGTAAATAGTAACATAGAAGCACGTGACTTCCTTTGAGCCACCCCATTACTCTCCTGTGCAATGGTGTTCAATGTAAAAGCTTCTAAAGCCAAATCTAGCTTTCTACAAGTTTCTTCTAATATCTTCATGAACTTTTCTCCTCTATCAATACATACCTATGTTACTTTGTTCTGCATAAGTCTTTAATCAGATGTGAAAAACAGATGTGAAAAGGCAGTATCATATATACAAAGTAGTTTGTAAAATATATGTATACATGACCCATCTTCTCTTATAGTTGCAGGCCACATCCAGTTGGATAGCAGACCTACATTAACCACCACAGGTACAGTATACAGTATAGTATATAGTTTTCATAATGTGGTAGTTAGTCTCCACCAGAGACTCCACACACCACTGTGATTTTATAGCCCATTGAGACATTTAAGTGAAAGGAGTAAGTATGTTGGCCTAACCATCTGCATGTCTTTAGTTCTGCATGCTTCCAAAATGTGCATGTTACCTGGTGTTCCCACAATGTTACCTTTATGTGCATTCTGTTACTGGAAATACTTATGTCTGTATAGGTTAGCTGAAGAAAAGGTATAAATCTTGCATCTTCTCAGTTGTTATTAGCTATACGTGCTGTTACACTGTCAGCTACTATGACACATACGCTTCATCCAACCTCAAAGAAAAAAGCTCAGCTTTGCATTAGCATCATTACTGAAATAAAAGAAACACCACTGTATTTTTAGATTATGTAAAATTGTAACTGTTGCATTAGAGAGTCTATTTAAATAAATACAGCCAGCTAGTTAGTTATATAAAATCATGATCTCTGAATATTATATAGATACAGATACTCAGATACAAAATATGCATGTCTTGACCACCTAAAATTCAGACTGTTGGAGTCAGAACTTTAAGAACAGCCTCAAAAAGCTGTGGGTGCAAACAAACGAACTTTAAGAACAACCTCCAAAAGCTGTAGGTGCAAACGCTACTGAAACTGTTTAACTGCATGCCTACTTGCCTGAAGTGTGAATGAACTTTTGGTTCACATTAACAGCTAAACTTTAAGGCTGGATGCACAAGTTCAAATTCTTTCTTTTTAATGAACATTTAGTGGCTAAATCACTTTTTGATCTCTCTAACAGATGGAAATCAGAACATCACAGAAGTGGATGCACTTCATACAAGGTAAAGTTCTGATGGCCATGACAGAGAGATGGCCTAGGGCATTAAGGTCAGAGCATGGTTTTCTGATTTTTGTTAAGAATGTTACTGGATTATTCAGCTCAACTCCACCCACTTACATTTCTAGTTTCAGCTACACCAGATGCATAACCACCCTTCTTGCCATGAGGGCATGCAGAAGGGACTCTTAGGAGTGGACTAGTTTTATGTTAGGCAATGTGGAGAGAGTGTGGCAAAAATACCATCACAATCTAAGGAACAATTTGGCACACTAAGTGACAGAGTGTAGCACAGGAATATATTCCTCTGGAAGGAAGGTAAAGGGACCATGGGACAGTGGTGCCATGAATTTTTCCTACTCTATCTTACAACATCATCTAGCCCTAGAAAAGGTTAACTACCTGCCTGATAACTTCTTTTGCCTTACCCACTCAGTGAATACAGCTGAGCAGAGGAAGAAATATTTAGGGAACCATCCTTTTAATGGTCATTCACAGGATCCAGGGTCCTAACTGTCCAAAATCCCTACTAGCCCTACATCTAGCCAAATCCTAAGGAAGATAAATTGCCAAAATCCAAATAAACTCTGTTTCACTGCATCATGTTAAGTACTCAAATTAGGGAAAGTGTGATAAAGCACCCCACTTAACTTCTCTTATTGGTTAGTCAGCCAGCATTGTAGAAACCCCCAGACTTTGAACAGTCATCCAGAATTCCTGTTAGCATTCTTACGCAGACATTACAAAAACATGTTTTGTTAAGGGGCTGCTCATAATAAAGTGGAGAAGCAGAAATAGTTTATGGATAACTTTGGCCATTTTGTAGTGAAGTGAAAGCATTTTGCTGATGAAACTGCGATCTTTAAGTAACATCTGCAGGCAGATACTCTAAGCAACTTCTTCCATCGATTGCACCAAAACTGAACATTCCGTAACAGGAAAAAACCCCAGTAACATGCCAAAAATGACAGCTCTGACTAGAGCAGCATGACCTGGACTGTCATTCTGTGCATCTATAACACTGGCTTTGTCTATAGCCAGGGCTATTGCCAGAAGCGTTTTAGTTGCTGTTTTCTGCACTGATACCTCTGTCTACAAAAGCAGGAAGATTGTCTGCTTTGTCTCTCAAAATACAGCCGTGCCATTTCTTGGAAATGACCTTTTGGGTCCAAGTGTACAGTCCATAGCATGATATCACAGACTTCCGTGTCATGTTTTGCTCATAAAACAATAAAATAGCTGAATGCTACTCCAAACACACAGGCGTTCCATGTGTTTGTTGCCATGACAGTTTAGAGTCCTCTACTTGGAAGGTGGGGAGGTCATTTGTTCTGTCCATCAGAACAACACTGTCCTTCAGCTTAAGGATTTTGTTGGCTGGTTGCTAAAAACTTAGATGAACAGTTGTATTGTCATAGCTTTCATTTTGTTAGGGTAAATAATAAAAATTTGTTCTCCTTTTCAAGATACACTATGCATACCACCTCACCACCAGTTTAGTCTATTGCTTATGATGCAGCACTCGGTTTAGTTAGAAGAACTTGAAGCAAATCTCAGACAGCTACAATTCCAAATAAGTACATATGCACTAACCAGTTAGGTTAAAGTAATATTCAGCTAAACATGTAACACGGAGAATTGGAGCCAAGTCTGAAGTGCACTGTTATATGCCTTACTGTGTTACTATTGAGACAGCCTTCTGACAAGGGAAAATACAAATACATTGTAGAGAAACTGTTCAACTTACCTGAGAGAGCCTAGTACACACCCAACAGTTGTTTTTTCTGAATTGCTTAACATGCCCAAGCTTTTCAAAAAGACCTAGCAATTTAGGCTCTTCCTGAAATATTGCACATTTTTAGTTTGTCTTCTGAAATTGGATACTCCAAGTCTCTAGTCAATTAAAAAATCTCAGCTAGCAGGAATACAGGAAAAGAATTCAATTAGCCATTAGCTCATTTATCAAGAATGTTTTCCATCTCTGGCAACAGACAAACACTTGATCCTGCAGTGCAATACAAGATGAACCATCAAAGAAGAGGAATTGCGTTAATCTTCAATCACGAACACTTTTTTTGGCATTTAAGGCTGCCAGACAGACGTGGGACTCTTGCAGACAGAAACAATCTGAAATGCACGTAAGAAACTTGGTTTCCTTACTAACGCTTAAAAAGCTAAACTTCAGAAATCACGGTCAAATAAGCAGTTGCCTAAATCTTACGTTTAAATATAGAACAAAAGATTTTGCAGACATAAGCATCTATGCAACCTTGGCAAAAAAAGCCATAATAAAAAAGCTTCAAGGCACATTCGCTTAAGTCACAGAAACTGCTGGCACAAGTCCTATGATTTCAGTGAATTCAGAGCTCTCTTAGGACAAACTCTTTGAAGTAACTTTAGGTATTAGACCTGCACTTGACGCCAGTTTGAGTTCAGAATCAACTTCAGTAGTTTATTTCATAATGTATATGAATAATAATGCATAAACATGAATATTTATTCTCTCACAGGGAAAGCAACCGAGTTGGTAGCAACTGACATAATTTCAGCAAGATTTTTACTAATACTGATGTGTTTTAACAATAGTTTGACAGACCTTGGATTTGAAGTCAGACATTTTGATGACCTGAAAGCAGAAGATGTGCTGCAGAAAATTTATGAAGGTAGGAGATTATATTATGTCTAACTATTTGTAGCAGAATTTCCAGGTATCTTTTCTTCCATTCTCTCTGTTCATCTAACTTAAAATAATAGTTTTTGTGCACAAGGAAGTTGTTTAACATTAGAAGGACTTAAGGGCTAGACTTCAGATTATTTTATTGCAATGTAAGTGAAGCTTCTGTGGAGAGAACTAAGGAAGTCACTAAGAGCTGAAAGAAAGTACCTGCACCTGGGAGAAGTTAGTAACATTCTTCTTTTTACTTTTAGTGGCCCCTACCTTCACCCACGTTGAATCATTGCACCTTCCAATCACTGTGTATTACACTATCTATCTGAAAATAGGGTTAATTTGAAAAAGGACTGATCAGAGTTTAGATGATATGATATAAATATGCAATGTTTTTTAAACCTGAAGATTACTGTTTAGTCATATAAACACCACTTGACTATTTCAGCCTCTAAGGATGACCACAGTAATGCTGACTGCTTTGTTTGTGTGTTCCTGAGTCATGGTGAGAATGATCATGTTTATGCATATGATGCCCAAATCAAAATTGAGACAATCACAGACATGTTCAGAGGAGACAAGTGCCAGAGTCTGGTGGGAAAACCGAAGATATTTATCATTCAGGTAGGATGTCCGTTTCTGAATTCAGTGGAGTTGACACTGACCTATGTGTCAACTTGTAATACAGAAGTCAGTTTTCCTGATACAGTCTTTCCCCAAGGGAAAGTTGTTGCATCTTTAGGAAAGAAGGTATGGAAAACTGTTCCTTAAAGGCATTTAAGACAAGGATTTTTTCTCTTTTTTTAAAAACCTTTATGTACACAAGTGTTAATATTACAATTCTAGCTGTATTTAATAAGAAGTAATTTATTGAAGAGCAACCCAAATTAAGTCCATGTTGGATTGGCTGTCAGTGTATATTTAATGGCAGAGAAGATGGTTACCATTTTTTTTGAGAAAGTTGTGTACAGCCTCAGCTCAGTTCCTACTGTTCACACCTCACAGCCCTACGCTAGGCTGTAGAAGGCTATCAAACCTCCTTTCACCGTTTCCTTCCAGGCAAGTCCCTTTACTTGATCCTTACAGAAGTTGTTTTTTGTGGGGTTTTTGTTTGGTTAGTTTTGGTGGTGGTGGTGATGTATTTTTTGGTTTTCTTTATTTTTTGGTGCTGTTTCTTTTCTGTCCATGACCAATACTTGGCATCGCTGTAGAATTTAAAGAATCAATTAAAGGCTTTCTTGTCTCAGAAATACTATTTGTGCTAAGTGGTCAAATAAAGCCCATATGTAACCTCCTGTTTCACTCCTTGGTTCACAGGATAACGCAAGTTGGAAGGGACCTCAGGAGGTCTCTGGTCCAGCCTCCCGTTCAAAGAAGAGTCAGTTATGGGGTCAAACCAGGTCACACAGGGCTTTATCCCATCTTTATCCAGATTACAGTTAGCAAACTCACATGAGAACCTGGCCTTCAGCAGACTGTAATTGTAGTAGTTTATAGAGTAATTCTAAGAATTACTTTTTTTTTCCCAAATGAAAGCTTCCTTTGGCACAAGACTGCTGCAAGAATCAACACATTGTTAATTCTTCTTTCAGTAGGACTCATCCAGCTTTGATTTTTTTTTTTTTAACCAGGTGCCAAAAGATGGAAAAACATTTACATATTTTAATTTTGGAAACATAATAAAATACTCATTAAAAAGCAAATTAATTTAATTCAGTTCATCAACCAAGTTCTTTTACAGCACAAGTGGTATAGCATTTACCTTTGGAAATCAGAGGGAACAGCAAGCATGGAACTTGATCACTGTAAATGAAAGAAGATTTGCATGTTTCTCTCTTCAGTGATAGTTCTTAAGTAATGCTCCTTACCTACTTTGCATCTTTTGAGTGTGTTCTTACCTTCTTATCCTCCACATATAGCCTTTCTGCAATGCTGACCATACTGGCCTCACTTACTGGCTTCTCACAAAAAACCCCTCCCTCAACTAACGCATTTGAGACTGAACTAAGAGCAGAACCGTAACAGCATATAATGATGGCTCTGCTTCAGAGCATTTATTCAACGTTGCCTTGCCAACAGGTCCAAGGGAAGCAATTCTTCCTCTCTACTCAGCACTGGTGAGGCTGCAGCTGAAGTACTGTGTCCAGTTCTGGGTTGCCCAGTAGAACCAAAAGATGGACTTACTGGAATGAGTCCTGCAAAAGGCCACAAAGATGATTAAGGGACTGGAGTATCTCTCATATGAGGAGACGCTGAGGGAGCTGGGACTGTTCAGCTCAGAGGAGATGGCTCAGGGGAATCTTATCAATGTTATAAACACCTGGTGGGAGGGAATAAAGAAGAGGGAGCCAGGCTCTTTTCAGTGGTGCCCAGGGACAGGATAAGAGGCAACTATCACAAATTAAAACACATGAAAGTCCATCTCAACAGAGGAAAACACTTTTTTACTGTGAAGGTGGTCAAACACTGGAAGAGGTCACGCAGAGAGATTGTGGTGTCTTCATCTATGAAGATACTCAAAAGCTGACTGGACATAGTCCTGGACAACCTGCTCTAGCTAACCCTGCTTGAGCCAGGGGGTTGGACTAGGTGATCTCAAGAGGTCCCTTCCAATCTCAGTGATTCTGTGATCATCTTGGAGCTTTCAATGGACTTTGTCACCAATATGGTAACTGACAGAGATGTAAATGGGTCTTTATGAATCCAGACGTATGGTAATGTGGAACACATAACAAAGTACCTTCTGGTTAGTGTCAGATGTATATTAACATAGGTGAGTTTGGCAGAGGTGAAAGCATAACAATACTTCTCACCAACAGGCGTGTCGAGGTGATAAACATGATGATCCAGTTATTGCTCAGGATTCAACAGACGGTAGTGATGAATCCATTGTCAATGACACCGAAGTGGATGCAGCTGGTGTATACACCCTGCCTGCTGGTGCAGACTTTATCATGTGCTACTCTGTGGCACAAGGTAAGTTCTAATACTTTACATCTGATGTCTGATACTTCACTGTAACAAGTTTGAACACTTCTTCATTTTGTAGTCAAAATAATGAGTACAGTTCCAGGTCCTCTGTTTTACATGTCTTGGTAAGTGACATCTTGTCTGGGAAAGAGCCTCACATGTTTAGGAAAAAGTGAAAATAAACTGTCAAAGTTGGAGTTAATTTGCCAAGCAGAAACATTCTCATCAATCTTGCTGCTGAGCTGTCTGCTGGCAGCAAGCATTCCTCTCTTCCAGGATTGTAGGATTCTGGTGGCTTACAAATTTCCCTGCACTACATGGCTGTCCCATCTGCTCTCTTGTAATGTGCAGATACAATCCTGTAAGCTACCAGGCCCTGAACAATGCTTCTCTTGGCTGAGCGCTATAAATGACCTCAAAGCCATTTCCCATCTACAATTTCCAGTGAAACTGCATAATTGGCAAACTAAGATTTATACCCATTAGTAATATCTTACAGATGCAGCTAGCAAGCAGTAACTGTCATGAATATTTTTCAAGTCGCATGACTACTTACATTTGGGTGTAATTTTATGTTCCTATTCTACAATAGGTTACTTTTCTCATCGTGAAACTGTAAATGGCTCCTGGTATATTCAAGATTTGTGTGAGGCACTTAAGAAGCATGGATCTTCCTTGGAGTTCACAGAACTTCTTACTGTTGTTAACAGGAAAGTATCTCATCGCAAAGTGGATGTGTGCAGAGACATTAATGCTATAGGAAAAAAACAGATTCCTTGTTTTGCCTCAATGTTAACTAAAAAATTGTATTTTCATCCAAAATCTAAGTAGATTGTTATTTAACAATGACAACCATTAACTAGTACTCACTGCAGAATTGAAAACCACCCCATCTTAGTTCAGGAGACTAATAGTCTACAAGATTGTTTGCAAAAACACTGGGATCAAATGTTATAGTTTGTATACATAATAGTTTCTAAAATCTTAAAAGGAATTTTAAAGCTAGTAGTAGAGCTCTGTTCATCTCAGGGAATTTGGGAAAAGTTGACTGGTGCAAAACTATTAAGAGGTGCTCAGATTTTACTGAAATTGGTACTCTAGATTACTTTTTTCTTAAAAGTTTTTTGCTTGACTGCCACCTAACTAGGGCACATTTTACTATTTCCAAAACATTTCATATGTTGCATTAGATTAGCTTGTCTTGCTCCAAGAGCACAGTCTACAGGGAATGTTTGTAGCGCATCTTTTTAAATCTGCAGACAGCAGTATCCACCTTCCAATTCTTGTGGATTTATTGAGTTTTTTAGACTATTTTATATTTTCTCTCAATATTAAAAAGGAACTTAATTCCTTGAGTACAAGTGTAGCGTTAATATAGATAAAGAGCTTCTTTTTGCTTGCACATCATATACGTTTGGGGCACAATTACAGCTTGCTGGCATTTTGCATCCTCAGGAGAAAAGCAAGCAATAGTGAAATGAGACCATGTACAACTTGCTTTGCATGACTTTAGGTAAGCTTGCCTTGTACACATCTCTAAAGCTAAAGCAAATCATTTCAAGGTTCCAGGCTCACTTACAACTGCTGGACATTGCTAGGCAGCTCTGCAAAATACAACATATAGAAACCTGCATACTTCATGCCTTGGTGTTGAAACAGCCTCTTCCTCCCCCCTTGGCCCCAGAGGGGATCAGCCATACTCTGTCATTGTGTACATAAAAGTGATAATGCATTTGTCACCATAGGACATTTCACCTTAGGATTGTTACTACTGAAGCATCAGTAATTTCAATGATACTGACTAGAAGTGAATATTTCTTTTATTATTTTTTACATTATTGATACATATACTTAACTGGGGAACAATGGAGAACTCAAGCTGAGAAAGGTGCCTTAATCCACTTTCCTGGGTACAAAATAATTGATTTATTGGCTTTGCTTTAGTTAAATCTTCCCATAAACTATGTTCTGAGTCACAGATATTAAATCTTACTATGGCTACTTTTATGCTTTGTATAAATCACGTATGTTTGAATGTTTTGACAAATTCTTTTGTTAAAATGCAACAATGAAACATAAATAATTTTATAGTAAATGAGTTTGATATATCTTACTTTTCCAGCAATATTTACTAAAAAAGCTTACTTGTGATGTAAATCAATGCACAGAGCTAGGAAAAAGGAAACAGTAATTTCAGAAAAAAAAATCCTTAATACTTGATGCAGAAGTTAATTATTCTATAAGCTACTGCTGTGCTATAGTAAATGGTACTAAAAAGACAGCCTTTGTTCTATAAAACATCCCTGTCATTTTACCAGCAGGCAGAATGCCTCCATTTTGCTAATGAGATTTGACAAATATCTTGAAGAACTTTGCTTCAGCAGCTTCTTCATAGGGTTTCGGGGGTGGGGGAGAAAAAAAGAAAAACAAAACAAACCCAAACCATCAAGTGATCACATCATTTTTATAGGTATTTATTGCAACTTTCAAAATTATATAGTGGTCAAAAATACTCAGTTTCTGTAGAGTAACTAAATGTTCATATCAGCTGTTAAAGGGCAATTCTAATATATACAAAACCAAAGTCAGTCCTTGTCATTGATTTCCTGGATTGGAAGCCTCAAGTGCAGAGGTTGGCGCAGACGCCTCAGGGATTCTTCTGCCTGCCAGTGCAAGAAAGAGTGAGAGTTCATCCTCTGCAGCCTTCTGTTTTCTCCTCCTCTTTCACACATCCAGTATCGTTCCTTTCTCAGAAGGCATTGGTCTTATGCAAGAAACCAATCAAATGGAGGACGCTGAACATTTATAGGCCTGCTCAGGTTGTTCAGCCACTCTCCAGAGAGAAGCATGTGCCCTGCCCGTCCATACACTCACCCCCACCCCAAAGTATTATTTTCCTGAAATTACAGTTACAAAATTCATACTCACAGTCTACTGAAAAGGCATCAAACTCTAGCCTTATGTCCAATGTGGCTCATGAAATGATACCCTGAACCACAGGTCTTGAACTGAAACTAGGGGTAGTTTCAATTTTCTTTTACAAGACATTGAACACAGGGCTAGTGGGATGGGGGAGTAAGAATTGAGGAGTGAGAGATCTGCTGCACTTTTTCATGAAGACCACAAAGTTTCTCCTAGGTGCACACCACCTTTTCCATCCAGTCGCCCATACTCTGTAAATCTAAGCCTTTTATCTAAGGAATAGGATTAAGATGTCAAATGCTGAACTCTGCAAGACAGTCTCCTTCCAAGGAAGGGAGGAGATTGTGTTATCACAGCAGTGCAGCAAACATACTGTCTCCAAAAGCAATGCAGCTATTCTATTAAAATAGCCAAAAATGCGACATATTAGAGTACACAAAAAATGGATGTGTAGGGCCGATAAACTGACCTACTTGTTTTAAATTAAATTCATGAAGGTCTCCGTTTCTGATGACTTACTGAAGAAGTTTATACATCAATGGCAAACATTGTACTGTTATTTGAACAGCTGAAACCGGCTGATAAGCAATACACTGTTTTGAATGTAAGTAGCAAACCTTGAGGTCAATCTTCTATTAGCTGGGAGTTTACTGAAAAAGTCTTAAATCAGAAGCTACTTCATTATTTAAGGACTTTATTTAAATACCTCTGCTAGGTCTTCTTTGAGCTTGTTATACCGTTCCACATTAAAATGCTGGGTTTTGGATTTCCGATAGAAGTAGTGGAGGAACTGCCTGTCTTTAGCATCAGGATAAATGTAGTCCTGGTGAAGAAAGCAGGGCACATATTTGGAGTTAGCAAGAAAACTGGACAGAGGTCAGAAGATTATCTGTGCAAATGAGTTTTCAATAGAAATTCAGCCTGTTTCAGGAATATTTAACTAGTGCAACACACACAGTATATTCTGGTAAGAGGCTACATATGAAGTTATGCCGTTATAGGTCATAAGGGCCTTTTAGACACACGGTAGAAATCATTTCTATCACGTCTAAAGGAATTTTCAATTATAATAAAGACACAGTGTGATCTTCATGACTGGAGCCACCTGAGTCAATGGACAGTACTTCCAAGGAGTTGGAGAATGTTCAGCTACTATTTCTCAAAGACTTACTTGAAAGTCTCAAGCAATGGCTCCAGCAGCTGTTGAAAAAAGCCAAGTAGTAATCTCTTTATCTACTCATATACAAAAAGCAGGAATGCCTTAGCCCTTCTTAAAAATCAGTGAGGAGTAAAACTCGTATTCAGAGCGAGCTCTTCATAAAAAACAGACGTGTCTCCCCTTTTCACTAAAGGAACCTGACGTCTCATGAGGTCTATAGATCCATTGGTATTATAGAAGGAAGTGTTGATTACTCTTCCACATACCTCCATAACAAAAAGAGTTTTGCATCACAAAGTTCAACGTCAAAAAGTCCACTTTGGGAGTAAAGTACAGAGCTAAAGCAGGAAAAAGAAACGTTTCTTGAAGTGTTACAGGATTTCGGGACAAGTCTGTGTTGTGGAGCTCAGTTAAGATTTTGTTGTTGTTGCTCAGCAAACTTCTTTTCTTCTAAACAATGCCTGTTTCCTGCTTCATTTCAGCTGTCCTAGATTTACCTCCATTCATTCAAAGTCACGGAAAAACAGTCAGATTATGAAGAACAAAGCAATAACATTTTTTCAGGCACTAAATTAGGTATATTTCAATAATGCAACTGCCAGAGTTCCAAACGGTTTTGTACCCTGCACTGTTTATACATAAACTCCAGCCAATAAAAGCTACTGTTCAGTGATTTACTTCTGTAAGGCAGCATTCACAAACTGGCACAGCACTACTAGTTGCTCTCCCTTTACAGCAATGAGTAAGGTGCCATTTACTATTCAAAGTGATCTACAAAAATTTAAAATAAAAGGAGAGACTTCTTTCATCATTTTTCCTTCCCTAGGTTATGAAATCTTACAGACAGTAGTTATGCTCAGCAGCTGGTCTGCAGTTCATGTGTAACAGTACCTGGCTTGATTTTGCATAACGTAATGTTCGAATCCAGCCCCATTAGGAATCAAACAAGTCCTTGTCTGATGGCAAGGCTACTTACTGAATTAGATTTTCATCAGAGCCCAAACATTGTGATTTTTCAGAGTCAGTTTTCCTCCTTTACAATACTCCAGACGAGGACTTACCTGTTTAGTAAGAACAAAGTAGGCATAGAAAGCCATGGCACTCCCGTAAGTGATGAAGTATGTGACAGGTTCCATGATGTCCCACGAGTAGACCCACCATGTGAGCCACGCCAACGCTCCCCCTTGTGTTGACATCAGAGCTAAGCCAACCCACAGAAGCCTGGAGGTCTTTGCATCTGCACTGTCCATGATTCTGGCTTTCATCTAAGGAAAAGAAATATGGAAACCTGTTCGAGCAAACATGAGTGCTCCTCTGATGAGCAGCTCCTCAACTATGTTTTCTCCTGCTGGGCTAGATCCTTTTTCAGGATCTTCTACTGACTTCTCTTAACGACTTACCCTGCTGAGAAAGAAAAGGACTGAAATCCAAGGGCAACCAAATCTCCTGGCTGTTGTACACCAATAAATCCTGCTTTTAATCTCCCCTTCCCACTACTAGGGATTTATGTCTACTGGATTTCCATTTACCATTCAAGGCAGTTCTGGTTAATGTGGAGGCTGGTCCTCATAAAGCAGGTCTGAAGCCAAAGAAAAGTTCGTCCGCTTTGTCAGGCTCTTTCTGGTTTCCTCCCCTCATGCTGGGATAGCTTAGCCTGCTCTAGATCAACATTCATACCTTCCCTTCTTGGATTCTGGCAACCATTAATCCAAACAATTTGCCTTGCTGATATAGAAAACCCTAGCCTAAGCCACAGATAATTTCTACCTCACTATTGTTATTTCTGTAATGGGTATTCAGAACTCATACAGCAACAGGTGACTAAGTGGACTTTCAATTCCAATAGTAGCCATGCTGAGACTTGTTCATGACAGCTTCCTCCAGGTGTTGTGGTTTCTACCCAGCAAATGTGCATAGCAGGAGGAAAAAGAACTGAAGTGAAAATAATCTGAATTATATTTGAATTGACCCTCATTTAAATAATAAACAAACCCTAGCCATTCATGCTGATTTTCTTCTATGATAGGACTTACTCGTGATGAAAGGAAGTGGATTTGAGTTTTAAAAAAAGTAACCCCACTTTCCAACCTGTTCAAGAGGCAGCAGCTCTTCTTTCAGATGGTCCAGTTTCTGTAGCAATTCTTTCTCTTTCCTGATCTGGTGATCTTCTAAATGTAGAGCCATAAACAATCTGTGAACCAAGGATTTGATATCTTCCATTTCAGTAGCATGCTCACTACTCAACTTCTCTGAAAAGAAAATGTTTGTCACATAAAACATTTCAAGAACCCACCCTTCTTCATTCTCTCCACCTCCAACCCTCAAAAGCAGGACCATCCAATGATAAAAAAAACAAAGTTCTCCAAACATGTTGCAGTTTTCTGAGACTTCCCATGCCTTTCACTAGATGAAGTGAGATAATCAGAGTTATTTATTAAGCATTGCTCTTACCTTTTACAGGAGGTGACACACTGTATGCTGTGTTGTTGATAACAAGTTTAAAGTCATTCATCAACAAGACTTCCATCAAGGTTGCATCAGAGACCTTGCTACCATCTGCAGAAGAAAGATTTAAGTTCTAAATCATTTGTCATAACGAATCTTAAACATTAGCTGACACCCCTTTGGAAAAGTGCTAGAGTTCTTTATTTAAAATGCTTGGAAGGGAACCGTACTTTTAGTAAATCTGGTAACTGACACTAAACAGTAAGGAAGAACACATCAACACAGAGTGTGTGCCTGAATGGTTCCTCTAGCAGTGTCACTCAGACTTGTCACTACTATTGTCCCACAAACGGGATTTGTTTACCCAGTGTGCAAGCCAGTAACACACAGAGTCAAGTATTTTCAAACTAATTTCATTGATGCGCATGAATGGGTGCCTGTCTCAAGACAGCACACCCTTGTCTCAAAAATCCTCATAATTATACACTTAAATACATACTCATTTTTATTTTCCTTAATGATTGGTTCTTCCTTCTCTGCCCCTCATGTAAATTAGTGCCCAGACTGTCTTCTTCCTTCATTGTCTTGAGTAGGTGGTCAATGAGTTGGTGGTTGTGATCTCCCCCTGTAGGAACTGAATTACCTTTTACCTACTTCTTCCCTAAACTTGGCAGTTCCAAGCAGTTCTTCAAGATTTATTGACCGGAGCACAATCCATTACCTTTTCTGACATAAACATAAAGCCCCATTGTCTAGTAATTAGTTCCTAAACCCTAAATCATATCTAGTTACTGTTTCAGGTTTTTTAAATATTAACCGATGGGGGCTGTACACAGGACTTTAGCAGCTCCCTGGTTATTTCAGTCATATTATTAATTGATAACACTTTGGAATGCCCTTAAAAAGTTTTCTAATTAAATGTCTTGATAATTTTGAAATATTTTGTGAAGTGGTTTTGAGTCAAAAATCTTCAAGATGCTCTTTTTCATAAATGTCAGGTTTTTAATATGCTAGATGTTGTTATGTTACCCAAGAAAGGTGTAACTCAAAAGGTCTTGACCAGCTATAGCTATATTAATTTACCTTTTTCTCATAAACAGGCAAAAGGTGTGAATCTCCTCCTTCTCATCACATCTATTGTCAGTGAACAAAACATAATAAGGAAAATTATTCAAATCACATGAAATGCTGCTTTCATGAAAACTTTTAAAAGTTTGGACATGCAGGCACATTATTTAGCAAATTAGTTAGTTAAGTGTTCCATGATGGATAAGCCAGGAGCAAGCTAGTACATGCTGTTAAACACAGAGAATAAACTAATGCAACTTAACTTTCTCACCACAGACTGCACTGACTCATATTAGTTTACATGTTCCTCAGCTTAAAAGGAAGCACTTGGACAAAGTTGCAAAGCAACTGGTGGATATAGAAAGGATGACTAACCTGTACGGATCAGTCTGTAAAAGTGGTAGTGGAGGTTACGAGCGGTGAAAAAGAAACAGCACTGCCATCCAAACAATGTTGCACCATAAATAGCAATGGCTGGGCTGCAAGTATTGCTTGCAGGTTGCTTGCTTTGTTCAGAGGTACCAAAACCTCCAGTGGGCAAATCCTCACCTCTCTAATCCTATTAGTAGTAATGGACAAATGCCAAGCCATTTTCCACAAATCTTCATTAGCTCTCTTTGAATTCGTATAGCATCCAAGATTAGAGTGTAACCTTAGTCAAAGAACAACGACTGGCTGTTCGTCGACCAAAAAAAATTCAACCCTGTGTTAGAGAGGCATTGCCAATTCTAGTTCTAAAGCACAGGGACAACAGAATATCAGAGTTAAGTTTTTTTATTTGGAGATGCTGAAGCTTATTTGGTTTGTTTTCGTTTATTTGCACACAGGTTGATAGCAAGATTGTACTTTGAGTCCATGCCATGAAGGCAAACCTCACAGTAACTCCTAGTAGCCATTACCTTTGTCTCTGATATCAAAAGCTATTTGTAAATGCTTTAAGATTTGAAACACTGGTATTTGCAAACAGTAGCCTGGCTGATTTTGCAAACTCATCTTGTAAAATTTTCATAGATTGAAGTACATTTTTATTGTTGGTATGGAGGGTAGGAAAAAGTGCAATTTCATGCAATGGCTAGAAGCTAATGTAAGACAAATTCAGATTCAAAGGAGTATATTACAGATAGGTAGCCAGCAGAACAATTTACCTAGGGAAGTAATGGATACTAACACACCTAAAATCCCTATAGGGATTACTCATGTCATTCGAAGAGCAAATATTTTAAATCTTTTCTTCCAAAAAGTCAAAATACTATCACCTCAAAAAGAATAAAAAATCAGAACATTTTTTCTTAAGTGAAATATTTTGACGTATTTTTGCAACATTACTTCAGGCTTTTTACCAGGTCCCATGACGTACAGTGCTCACATTGTTCCAGGGGGAACCATGTGGGAACACAGTGTGGACAATGTGAAAAAAAAAAAAAAAACAACAAAAAACCCCCAGCTGCTTACTCTGTAGAAAATAAAGAATTTGGGGATTCATCTACAACGTTTAGGGCCTCCTGTGCTTTTTATTCTTCAAATATAACTCAGCAGTCTTACAATATCACTTAGTCCTAAGTGACCTGTTCTTTTCTGGAGGTATTCAGCCATACAAGATACAGACAGGGGCTATCCGTCAGTTTGGAGATAAGGATGTATGTGAATACTCTGCTGGATCAGGCCAGTGCTTAGAGATAGAGGTGAGCAATGAATGAAAACTCCTCATGTCTGTCCAGGGATGTGCCTGCCATTTATCTCACACTGTATTCTGGCAAACAAAACCCAAGGGAGTATACATTAGAGAACAATCAGACTAATGATCTACAGACATTCTTACGTTAATGTTCTCTCTTTATACTAAAAGTATGCTTTTAGCTAAATGCCTTTTCAGTTCCCTTCATGGGCACCTAAATGAATAAAAGGGTGATAATGACACTTTCATTATTTTAGGAACATATTTACACCTTAATGAAAGAGCTCTTGGGGGGCACAAAAGACAGAGATGCAAGTGCTTAAACTAATAGAAAAAAATGTCTTGTGGATTATGTAAGAAATGAAAACAAACTACTCACCATGCTATCATCTTCATCTTAAAAAAAACCCCAAAAAACAAATAGTAGTAAGATTTATAAAACAGCAGTCAAACTTCATCTTATCATTGTACCACACAGTCTATTTCTGTAACTTGTGAGGAAGAAACCTGCATTAAAATTTCTTGTACAACCAGGAGCTGAGGAATTTGTTTCCTCCCATGAAATCACATTGTTTTCTTTTGTGACAAATATCATCTCCTAAAACAATGACTGACTAGTCTTCTAATACGTAGAGCCATCAACAACCTTCAGACATGAATGTATTTAAAAATTTGGGGCTCTCTGATCTTAACCGTTTTAAAGGCATGCATTTTTAAGGAAAAAATTAAATAAAGTTTATCCTCTGTGGTACTTGATATTTACTTATGAGTTTATGGAGTGGCCAAGTTCTGGTCTTGCATTCTTTTGGATGGTTCTTAGGTCAGTAATCAGCGAGATGCAACATCTAGAGTCTAACATAGGAATACGGTAAGATTTTTCCCTTCAGATGGCCCTTCTTAGTTTGGCATTTGGTAATAGAAAAAAAACATTCAAAAAAAGGAAAACTGGGGATGATATCCAAAGTCGAAATGTAAAGCAATGCAAACCACTGAAATATGCCAGCATTTGATCTAAGGAGCCTCCAGAATTAGCACAGTGAGCATATGTTCATGGTCAAAGATAACAGACATTTTTGATAACCCTCCCTAAACTTAGTTAATCTCTGATTTACATATTTAAATGTTCTTTTTTTGAATGACCTAAATCAGGGTCATCTTCATCATTTGTACAGAAATATGCACACAGCTTTCATTTATATAAATGTTTAACTACAAATATTGCACCTCAATGTTTATACAGTAGATCTGTATCAAATTGCTCATTTTTTTAATCCAGTAATTTTTGTAATGTATAATTATATTTTCTTTCCCTGCATATGTGTCAAAACTCTGTCTGTATAAATGATACTTGAATCTCATTCCTCCATACCCAAGTTCACTAATTGTTGGACCTCTTTTCTCTCTCCTGCATAATCTTCTCCTTTAAAATCCTCAGCAAAGTCCATCCTAGACAGGAGCAATCTAGCTGGTTTAAAGTTTTTATCAGAACTCGCATATTTCCATGAATACTTGGGGAACACCATAATTCTTCTAGCACAAGCCATTTCTGTTAAACATTTCTGACTAGCTCAAGTATTAGCCATGAATAAAGACCATTTGGTCTGGACAGACCAATAGGGTGATCTAATAGCATAAATCCCATGATTCCATTAAAAGCATTGGTAAATGCCCCAAAATGCCTAATCACAAAATTATCTTAAAACATTGTGGAAGCTTCTTGAAAATGCAGATGTCTCTCTTTTTTTTTTTTTTTTTTGTTATATATGGTACTCACAGGAACCATGGTATTCACAGAGCCACATAGGAACGTTCACAATTTTACCTGTAAAGAACAAATTTTAAAAGTCATGCCTTCCTAAACAGCTAATTGTGGTTAGATGTCATGAATAACCAAGGCCTAAGTACATTTTGCTATATGTAACATTTAAACTGTGACCATTTCTGTGCGGTTTTTGGCTGAAACACAAAGCTATATCTCGAAGCTGGCCTTTGCTATAGACACATTTCCATGCAGAACTAGCTAGTCGTTCTGCCTCACTCATGTTTCCAGCTGCACTACTGACTTGGAGGATAACACCTGGAAGTGGGACCTGACAGTGCTCTGTACCCATCTAAATCCTTCTTGTAACTGATGGGAAAAGTATCTTCTACCTTTAGATTGTTTTTCCTTTGCTAAAGCGAGCCCTGATTAGGCTCTTAAAGTCAAAATTCCACATCAAGATATCACGGATACTCTTATTAGAATGGGTAGAACTCACGGTATTTGTATGAGAAAAAGCTGGACATCTAATCAGGTCCAGTTTGGAGCTGTACTTGTGTTCCACAAGTAATTATCCTCTGCAGGCCGGGGAAACTTGCCAAAGGCACTACTGTAGCTTTTTACAGCAGGTTAGGTACTTGCATTTTATATATGAATCTCTAAAGATATTTTAGGGCAATACTGGAGAAGCAAACTGCATTAGTTGCTGTGCCAGTGGATATGCAGCTTCCACAGCTTCAAACAATGTTTTCTCTTTACTGGGAAGTTTTAAAAATCCTGCATCCATTTTTACACTTTGGCTACACTATTAAAAGCAAACAAAATATAGCGTGCAGTGTTAGAAAGTATACATTGGCTCTGTTATCGCTCATGCTCTTGGTTAACTAAATCCCTAAGGTCATTTGTCAGCATTATGAAGCACCCACAGTGAGTGCAGCCAACCATGGCACTCAACGTGCTGAACGCTGTGTATACCTACATTCCTAGAAAGGCTTGGGGCAGTGGGTGAGCTCATTATGACTATAGGGTTAGATAAGCATTTTAAGGCTTTTTGCTGTTTTCATGCTCAGTCCTTTGCACCGTCTGCTGGAGGCGCTTCCATACTGCCAGGAGCGAACAGGGATTAATTTGATTCTTTCCCACTATGAATATTAGAAAATGTACCAAAGTATCTCTAAGTATTGTGATACTAACTGCACCTTCTGTACGTGGAATAACTGGGTTTTCAGAAGAATAAAATGATCCCTCAATTCTCTTCCACTCACAACAGCTACAGGTCCCCCCACTGGTAGAGCTATTGCCATTGAAGTTCTTCACCTCAGAGTAAAAACTGCAGCAAAAGGTGCTTGGGAATTACTAGGTTTCACTGCCGTAATCCATTCCCTCCGCTCAGCCCAATCCCCTCACTCACTCCAGTCTCAGGACTCTCTTCTCCTTCACTTGCCTTTAAGAGTATGTTCTCTATTACCTACCCCGTTCCCCCCAAAATGTGGAACTCGCACGTGTGGCCGTTCTCGCCCTGCGAAGAGAGCAGAGGAGCCGTCCGGAGCAGAGCAGCGCTGTGGCCCATGCTCTCTTGGACACCTCACCCAAAAAAAGCCTCTGGAGCTGCAAGGAGAGGGAGAAGCAGAGACAAAGGCACATCAGGGCTGGAAGAGCACGAGGTCCGCGCTCAGTTGCCTGGGAAGTTGCGTGTGTGGGTTCCAGATTCTATGGCACAGCTACCGGAGAAGGAAATTTTTTACATCAGGGTGTACTGAACAGTGTTATATATTCATCAGCGATACATCCAACAGTTTGAGAGGAGAACGTCATTAAAACGAGAGGTTTAGACTCGAATGCTGGAAATTTTAGAAGTGGCACCAGTGCGATAGGCTCAAAGTACTGCATTGAGAATGGATTAAAATTTAACTGGTGGAATAATGGTTAGGACTTAATTGGCCTCTGATACTCTGGTATAAACTCCTTCTCCCTGTATATATATCTTCTCGGTCCTTGAGAAAGGGACTAGCAAATATTTTGGTTAAAATGACATAGAAACCATGTTTGGCTTCGACTACTGAAACAGAAGTATGAATGTATCCAAAAAGGAGTAAATATACTCTTTCAAATATAAAATTTAGTTAATTTCTACCAAATGGAATGAAATATTTGTCAATTCAGTGTGTTCAGTGCTAAAGAAAATACCTTGTTTTTATGAACGTCACTCAGCAGATTAAAAAAGCCTACTTGGTTGGCAGTGTAGATGAAGGCCAGACATAATTATTTATTTTTTTATGTGCACATACGTTTATTAACATTTGTGAAAAATAACATGCTGCTACCCCAGATCTGTATGTACCTGGAAAGTTAATTTTCTTATGATAAATATTAATTATTCATGGCAAATTAAACATCCTATCGTTTATGTAAAACAAGCATTTCCAGCTCTGTAAAGAGACAACTTCAAAAACAGCAATTTGCATTGTTTCCCATTACAAAATCTTCCTTCACATTAGACACATACAAAACCCCTCCAGCCCCCACCAAGAAGAGAAGCCTGAAGTATTAAATTAGCGTTAGGCCTTGTTACCACTTTCCGTTTTTGACGAAGCTGTTGTCGTACCATCGCAGGCCATCTCGAGGTCTGAACCCATGAAGCCAACCTGCAGATGACTGTCTTCAGTGCTCTGTGAAGAGGATGGTATGATATAGATCATCAATTGTGGCATGAATCTTTGCTGTCTGGAAATGTGGTGAAGTGAAAGATCTTAGTAAGTGATCGTAATTTAGGCTTTTAGGAAGACTGAAGTCAATTATATAGTTAGGTTCTATAAACAAATTTGGCATACACCCAAAGGAAAATAAGTTTCGGATTTAATCCCTAATGAATTGACCTTTACTAAATCAATTATTAAAATGAGTTAATCTTTTGCGGTGGTATTATTATGGAACTTAGATTTCTATCAGTTTAGAAACCAAACATTTTTTTCATCAAATCGGGAAGTTCCTGCTTCCTGCTGCAGTAGGAATGGAAAAAGTCAGAAAAATATACCTAGAATTGTATGGATATGCCTGGAAAGCATTAGTCTAGCATGTCAATCAGTTGCTTCAGTTCTTCCTAAAATAAATTTATTCAAAAATTAAAATTGGGAAAATTGAAATTATATCTACAACTTAGACTTGCTCAAAGCTCTCCTGTGAAACCTTCCAGACTTATAGAGTTTAAGGTAGTAAATATAATTGTGGATGCCATAATATAACACGAATGAAAGGAGTCTAGAAGTAATGGTAAAAAGGTTCCCTAGTAAAACCTTACTGAAATCATTCAGCGATTAAAAAAGAAAAAAAACCAAACCAAACCCCCTACATAAAATACGTAATAATATACTTGAGTCCTGGATAATGACCTTCTCAGATTGCTGTTAAAATGGTATATGGCACAGGAGTACAGCACATAAAGTTACATTTTATTTTTTTTTAATAATCTCATATACAATAAAAATGTGTTATTTCCAAGCTTCCTATGTTCATATAAAAAAACCGCTTAATTTTTAAAACAAAGACCTATATTTGAGTTCCACTTTTTCAGGAAGGCTTCAAGTCTTAGAAGTGTAAAATAACAAAAAAATTATCTCACAACAAAAAGAACTGCCTTTTATTTGTTTCCTTATTAACTTATGTCCAAAAGCCTACTGACGTTTCATTCATCTGTATCAAATTAAGTTCAAGTGGGAGGCTGGATTTATTTGCTTTCTTTTCTCCTAGGAAAGCTGACCTGTTTATTGAACTTGTCTCTGTGGTAAAAACCTAAAATATAACTTCCTTGGTGCTGTTATCTTCCCAAGGCAATCACAAATTGCACAGTTCTGCTTTCCTAGGTTATCAAAATCTGCTTATATGAAAGCCTTAAATAGAAAAGTGAAGTTGAACACTTCTATCATTCCCATGCTGTGAAGACTAATTTAACTTATTGTGTAACCTGACAAATAAGCAAATATTTATTGAATATCTAGCCATTAAATTATCAAATAATTATGTATTGGGCTTAACTAGTTTAGTTGCCTTTATTTATCTTCCAATCTCCATTTGTCTACAAGAGTATATCATATTCTTAATCCTAAATATCAGACATTTTGATACTTGCCTGGTGCCCCCTATGTGCAGTATATAATTTTATTGCAGAAGGATGAAACGGGCATTGCAAATATAAAATCTCCCAGGTGGCCTTCAGCTAAGTATAATACTTAAATGCAAGAGTTATTATAGTGAAACTGATAATTATACCATACACAAAAGAAAACGTGGAGGATGGAAAAGGAGTACACTGCACCGGAGTTGTATATATTAGCTGCAACGGGAGTCAAAGGTTAACTCTTCTCTCAATAAATTCAATGGCAGATTTGGCACAGTAAGCTGATGAACAGGCAGCTACTTTCCTGACAAACTAGTTCTTCTATAAACACTAAGAGTTGGACTAACTTCAAAGTTGGCTTTTTTAAGCCTTAAATATATGTTTATGCAAACAGGCACCATTTCCTGCACTAGGTGGGAAATGCTGCAAATGTTAGCTGGTTGCAAAAATAGTGAAAGCTCTTGCAGTTGCCCCAGCAACAAAGACACTTTCCAGCAGGCATTTGATGTAGCTTTCACGTCTCATTGTCGCTGGATTTCCATGTTTTGAGGTTTCAGCAAAGTGATCAAAATATGTATATTTCCTTACTTAAAAACAAAATAACAACAACAAAAAACAAAACAAAAAACAAAACAAAACAAAAAAAAAAAAGAGAAAGGACTAACTATATTGAATATTTTGCATTCACAGAGAATTATGATTCATGATATTCCTCACTTCATTTTGTTCATTATCTGGCTTCTGAAAAGTAGGCATGCTGCTGCCTCAGTATTATTTACAGCACATGGTAAACCTGATTTCTCTGTGATCAAAATCCTTCATTTTTTATTTGCTTGTTTGTTTTTAAGCACAACATTGCTCTTCAGTTAAGCTGCATAATAAAAGTGCATATAATAATAGCAACTTCTTGGTTGTGTTCTTTAAACCACTGATGTTTAGAAAATGAATTTAAAATATCATAATGTTTTCATAGACTGTTTTTAATAATAGTAGATGGTCACAGTTTCACTCCTTGCTAGTATTTCTAGAGCTTTTTTTTTCCTAAAAAGACTTTGCAAGGGTTAATTAGAGATACGTTAATTAGAAAATTATATCAAATGGAATATGTGCTTAAATGCCTTGAAAGTAAGCTATAATTCATTAAGAAGTGATTGTTATTATTGTCCAATAAGTCTCTGGATGAAAGAGAAATGAAAACTGTGGAGTCTGGGTCTATGACAATTGTAAGGTGCTTTATTTACACACACATGTACCAGCCAAAGGCTGTGGGTGATCAGATGGCTTCTAGGGCATGTCCTCAGTCTACCAGAGGGTTTTAGATGACAGAAGGAAATTTTGCCCCGAGAATTGTTTCTGATCATGAACACTGACCCAGAATAAACTCTCAGTTTATTCACTTAGAATTTTGCATGACAAAACTAGATTAAAAAATATTTTCCCAAGGTTGTGCATTTTGCTCCCTTGATCAGGAAAAATAACAGACTGTGTAAAAGTGATCATTTCTCGAAACACAGCATGAGTATTTTCATCATCTGTAAAAGCAGCGAGATCAATAGTTAATTACCTCATGAGGCAGTTGGGAAAGCTGCCTAACGACTCTGTGTAAAGGGCTACTGATCAGTTAAAGAGAGATCAAATTCTGTTCTTATTTAAGATGCGTCGACACCTCAATATGATGGTGTGACTTGCGCAACCAAGCATGTTAGACACCTCCCCTGGGCAATGAAAACAGCGGTTAAGAAGCGACACTTTGGTATGGCCTTGCACAGCTTCATGAAAGGTGCGAAGCATGAGGCATGTACGTGTTGTTTAATCCACACTCCCGTGGATTAACCATTACGTAGCCTGTCTGGGCTGCGGCGGAGAGAGGTGCTGTGAGCTACTCCTCAGACTATCATTGTATCTTCATTCTTCTGCCAGAACTTACCTTTAAACGACTTTTTGGAATTGTTCCAGATATATCACAGTGTAATGCACAGAAGAATTGGAAACAAAGCATTTATTGAATTACATGGTTTATATACTACTTTGTGTCCACAAACTAAATGAATCATTACTTATCCGCTAAAAAAAATTTTAGTATGTCTTAGATGGTATATATACAGCAGAGTAAGACATTATTTGAAAAAAAATGAAGCTTGGGCTTCTAAAATATCAAAATATTTATATATATCATATTTATATACATTTTGAATTTCTTTTCTTCGTTCTTTGAAATTATGTTTTGTATTTCCAGTTGAATCACTATGCTAAACTCTCCTTGGCACACAATCTCATATCTTTTTACAAGTCAGTTGGCTGCTTTATAGTGCATCACTGTATTTGGAAAACCACAGCTGGTGAGAACTGGCACATCATGGAAAAATACAGAGCATATTAGATATTTTAAGTTCTGAAGTGGGCAGTTGGGGAAAGACAGCAGTGAACGCTTGTCAAACAAAAAGCGCATATGCAGAAATTACTCTGTGCCAAGAAACTCTGGATACCTCAAGAACGCTGCCCGCAGACTGTACTTTAAAATCCTCCTAATAGAGCAGTCTGAAATACAGTCACATCTGAAGAAAGGTCTCACCTTGGCATGCAGTGATCATACTTCTGCCCTCTGTTCAAGCAAAGTCACTGTGAAAGCTTCAGGGCACTTCCAAGGCCTGTGGCACACTTAAGGGCAGGTTCCGCGTGGACTGGTGGGCACTGATTAATAGTCTCAGTGCATTTCGTAACAGATGGAAATTGCAGCACGTAACATCGAACAGGAGATACAGTGGAGTTACCAGTGCATCGAAAAACCTGAAACAAGTGACAAAGCAAAAAATGGGCCAAAGTCTGGTCAGAAGCTTAGAATCTGAAACAAAGAAGGTAGATATTAGGTCTGCATTGTAAGAAATCAGTATCCTCTGTCCCTATTTCTCAGTGACAATTATCTGTTGAGGCATGCTCGGAACAGAGGTCTCAAAATATAAAATGTGGTGGAAAAAAAAACCCAACCAGCTACAACACTGGCTGTCAATACTTCTAGTCATGTTCTTCCTACAGCCAGCAGTGACACTACCATCTCCAGATGGCAAAAGTCATGACTTTAGCAATGCAGTCTAGAAATACTGTGCTGGTCGCCTCTATGTGAGAAGTATTACAAGACCAAGGGCTCGATTAATTTATTGTTTCTGGAGAAGACAGCTTCATTCGCACTATGCCAGACAGTAACCCTGCAGACCCACACAAGGACACATTGTCATTGCAGCACCTGGATTTCAGCCTCCTTCCCCAGCAAACATAAGGTTTGAAGCCACTAGGATTTATGATGATGCCTCAATGAATTTTGGGCTGAGTTTATTTTAAAAAGAGCTCTCTGTCATTGCTAAGCAGTAAAGCAAAACTTCATGACTGTTAAAGGTAAATTGCAGTGTGCCCAGGTGGCCAAGAAGGCCAACAGCATCCTGGCTTGTATCAGAAATACTATGGCCAGCAGGACTGGGAGAGTGATCATCCCTTTGTACTCGGCACTGGTGAGACCTCACCTCAAATCTTGTGTTCAGTTTTGGGCCCCTCACGACAAGAAAGACATGGAGGTGCTGGAGCGTGTCCAGAGAAGGGCAACCAAGTTGGTGTGGGGCCTGGAGCACAAGTCTGATGAGGAGCGGCTGAGGGAGCTGGGGCTGTTTAGTCTGGAGAAGAGGAGGCTGAGG
>JAVJGG010000007.1:31169182-31183466 GCA_035590195.1 Aviceda cuculoides
TATTTTCCTTAATGATTGGTTCTTTCTTTTTCACCCTTCATGTAAATTAGTGCGCAGACTCTGTCTTCTACCTTCATTGTCTTCTTTTGAGTAGGTGGTATCATTTGAGTAGGTGGTCAACGAGTCAGTGGTCACAATCTCCCCCTGTAGGCATTACCTTTTACCTACTTCTTCCCTAATCTTGGCAGTTCCAAGCAGTTCTTCAAGGTTTATTGACCAGACCACAATTCATTACCTTTTCTGACATAAACATCCTACTTATTTACAAAGCCCCATTGTCTAGTAGTTAGTCCCTAAACCCTAAATAATGTCTAGTTACTATTTCCCTATTTTAAATATTAACTGATGGGGGCTGTACACAGGACTTTAGCAGCTCCCTTGTTATTTCAACCATATTATACATATTAATTGATAACACTATGAGCAGACTTGCATTTTCTTATGTTATGATTACGACTAGAATCAACCCATTGGGAAGGGGAAGGCAGAAGAAAGAGAAGTCTTGCATAAAACAGCAACAAATCACAATATAAAGATCTGCATTTTTGTTTCTCTATCCACACATGTTTGCATCTTCACTAGGACAAAGTGTTTTGGTAAATTAAAAGACCTTCAAAGACCTCATCTTCAGGTATAGATTTATGCCTTTCCTTAAACAGGCTCTTCTAGTCAAAAGGAGCAATTCTTGTCAGTCATGGTGTTCAGATTTTTATTAATGGTACTCAAAATCACTCTGTTTCACTACCAGTTGTGACTGAGAGTTAAGAAGTAGATAGCTAGACTGTCCAGTACAAGGCAGATCAGGAGCCACAGAGGCATTAGTCTAAAAAGCTCTGGAGAACCCTTTTTTACTTTTCTTTTTTATGCAAAAATTTACATGAATGCTACCCCATCAGCAACACAGAAAGCAGGCTGAGAAAAAAAAAAAGTCATATCTATTTTCAATGACTTAAAGTCAGAGACAAGGGGGCAACCATGACATTCGATCATGAAAGCTAGTTGTTGAAGATTTTATCCTGCTTTTATATTTGTTTCTTTTTTTCATTCCCTCTCTACCCTTTTTCTTCGCCAAAGGCCCTTTCACCCAAAAGGCAGTATTTGTGTCTGCCTAGGGCTTAGAAGAGACTTGCCACTGGTAGACAGATCACAACTTCAATATATGAAAAGGCTCTCATCCAACAGCATGGACATACTGCAGCCCTTCCCAGGGCATTCTTAACACAGCAGATCCTGCAAGATTAGGACTCTAGCAACATTTCTGCTTTCTTGATAACAGGAAAAATAGCTGCATCCAAATGAGAGATGGATCCCTTCCTATTTTACACTCAATACGCAAGGGCAGATCTAATCTAAAACCTCTGCTGAAATGTGAAAGATGTTTTGTCCCATCTCTGCTTCTTATTTTCCCTGTTCAAAGGGGCCTGAAGTTTGCAAATAACCTCTTTTCTTTAGTAGATTACTACTCTTCCTGCCTGCTGGCTTTCGTATTTCCTCCTCATTTCACCATCCACCACAGCTAGGAGGCAAAGGAACACATCATATCCCGCAGGGAGCTGAACACACCAAAAAGGAGCTCCCGGAGTCATTAGCAGTAACATGTAACACTGGATCCACCGGAGCACTCACTGGCCGAAGTCCAGCAGAACCCAGAGCCACCCAGTAAAACCAGCCCCCACAGAGGGTTCAGATGGCCCAAGAACCCCCACAGCCAAACATCATTGCTGCTGGACACATCACTGTGGCAGGGGGGGCTCAAAAGCCACAGAGCAGCTGCTCCACGATACCTGTTTGACCCGGCCTCCTTCATCTCCTATACATAAAAAGGGCAACTTCCCCCACCCCTGCCAAAGGTTGGGCAGCGGCAGAAAACAGCAGCTTTACTCCCGAAACAAGTAATGATCAGGCTACAAAATATGAAGATTTTTGTATGTAAATATTTGTCACAGCGCTACTGACCCAGCTCCTCCATCTGTGCCCACAGCAGAAAGGGACCGCAGACAACCCCACACCTGCAATTACTTATTCACTTGGAACACTGTCCTCAGGCCCCATCTGCTGAGGCTGAGGCTACTGAACTCTGCAAGCTAATGCACCAGCTGGCTCCCTGACCCACTCTGTCTGGGCAGCAAAGCAAACCTGGAAGGCTATCACTTTCAGTCCAAAATCTGAAATTTTAATGTGCCCATCCACTCTTTTTTTTTTTTTTTTTTTTACAGTGTAATAGAACATCAAAGCTCATTTGCATGTAAATTATTAAGGTGACATTTATAAAGTGACATTTAAGCAAAAAATGCTTTTCAAAAGAACTGCCAGACAGGCTCTTTGTTCTGGATGTGGTACAACACTGATTTATTAACCTGTCCAACCTTTCATTAACTGAAAAGCAGAAAAGTTGTGAGGGGAGGTGTTTTATTTTAGAAAATTCCCCATAGGCTTTCAGCAAAAGGCTACTCTTCTTCCTATACCTAAGCACAAGTGTTCAAATGTGGACAAAGAGACATTTTTAGTCTACAGAAGTTTGGCAGGACTAAATCAAATCCACAGAAAATGAAAGTGAGTCATCATACACAGCACTAATACTTTCAATTAAGGTTTGGTTTCATTTAATGGCTAAATGACACAGAAGAAGTGTCTGCACTAAATCAAGGCTTCATAATTTTTCTTTAGTAATAAATGTTTAAATTCAGCTCTCGGTACTTGACCAGTAGTATCTCTTTACACTATCAGTTTCGTAATGAATTAAACATCTAAGCTCTTCTCTCACATTACGATCACCCAGCACTTGAAAAATACAGAGCAGAGAACTGTTTAACAGTCACTGTTTTAATCAAAGCCAACAACATTTCTATCCCAAAGTCGGGGCGGGGAGGGGGAGGTTTAAACAGATGAGACTAGGTGAAAACAGCTCAAATTCCTTTCCACTTTGGAAAATGCCAGAATGCCCATCCATGCCAGAAATGCCAGACTTGTAGACTTCTTACAGAAATTATCTTGTGCTTCACAAGTGACCAATGTTTGCACTGAAGCAGAATGAGTAGTTAACTTTTGCTGACATACCACAGAAGAATTTGATTTAGCGGTGAATCACAAATACTAAATACTTATGTCATGCATGTCTCTGCAGATAGCAGCACTCGCGTTAACCGTTCACCAGTGCATGTTGTTGGCTGGCCCTGCCTCACCCCAGTAAGAAATCCTTTTTAGCGAAAACTTCCATGTTAAGGAGAAGGCCAGCTGCTGACAATGACCGTTTGTTACACTGGCTTCTGAAGATAGAAGAGTCTCTTACAGAATTATCTTTTTCAAGAGAATTTTCTACCTTGGCTGCCTAGCAGACACAGCGTTAAAAAAAAAAAAAAGAAACCAACGCCAAAGTTCCTGTGTACACGAAGCTCATGCACACACTGGGATGCATGCAGATCCCATCTCCATTGCTCTAGAGGATATAAATATATTGCTCTACAGGGTATTTTCCTGATTTACTGAATGTGCTCTCAAAGGCAACTAAAGCAGCTTCTCCTTGATCTGTGGCTTCCTGATCTTCTAGGAGCATCCATCTATTTTCAGTTCCTTTAAAAGCCTGGGCAGCCCTCTGCAATCTCAACCAGGAAGAAAGGTAACGTTATGAATGCACCCCAGCTATGAAACTTTGGACCAACTTTCCTTGACCCCATCTCTTCTTCTGTTTATGTGTTACCTGATGGAAAATAAATCTTTCTATAGGGATGCAGCTATCCTTTTTTTCCTTTTCTTTCTTTCTTTCTAGGGGGGGTGAGGGAAGAAGGGAAGAAAGGAATGCTTTTAGTTAGCCAAATTCAAGTACCTATTCTACCAATTCAGACAAGAAGGCTACATCTCAGTTCTACTTTCAAGATTGCATCCTTCTCTAGGACCAGGACAGGGGTTGTAAGACTTTTCAGAATTGCTGTGGAAAAACTACAAAGCACTGCCAAAATACAAACCAAGTTGTTTTGGAAATAAAATGGAAAACCAGTTTAACTAACTGGATATTGGCTTTTATGAACAGGCAGACGAAAGAGACAAAACACATGAAAACAGCGAGCATTACCTGAATACGTGGGACAATGGGATAAACAGTATGCTACAAGGAGGAAAGACCACATCAGTGCCAACGTATCAGTATAGCTTTTTCCTTTCAACCCAAGGGCCCTGAAGTACTGTACTCCAGCTGATGAATGAAACCTCCCCAAAATTGCAAAAAGCTGCCCTTTATCATTGCACACATTATCTGGTTGCTTAGCTCTTAGTAAGTTTTCCATATGAGTTCAAGTTTGTAGCAAGTCAAATGGATTTTTCCAGCTCTGGGAAACACTGAGCAACTGGCAGACATCACTTCAAAAGCCCGGCTCATTGTTTTCCAGAATGATCATGGAGGACAAGGAAAGAAAAAGGTATCAAGGAAACCAGAAGACAGGCACTTATTTAAAGACAGCATTACAAAGAGAAGCTACCCAAAAAAGATAAGAGGACACTACTGGGATATAAAGAACGTTACAGTAATATGTCCAATTCTGCATTTTTAATCAGCCTTTCCAAGAGAACTCGGGTATTAAATCTGAAACACCAATAAACCCCAGAAGCATTCAAGAGCTACCCCAACAGCAACAATGCTAAACCTGATGGAGGACTGAACTTGTGCTTCAGGAGAGTACAGTCCATCTGAAAAGGAATGTATTCATCTTGAGGAACGACAGAAATGTAAGATACCTGTTGCAAAGACTTCCGCTCTCTCAATTCCTTTATCTTCTCTCTGCACATCCTGCAGGAATGTCCCTACGGTGGTCACCATTGGCTTAACAGTGAACCAACAGCGTTCACTTCTTGTGGGCAGCGTAAGAGTTATCACAGGAAGACCATGTCTGTAATTAACAGTTACTTCTGGGGGGAGGCAAAAGAAAACTAAGTGAAAAAGTCATACTGTAAGTTGCAGTTTAATTTTAAAGCTGTTTTTAAAACACAGGATGAATAAAGAAAATCACATAAAACATTCTAGATTTATGAACATAGTACTTCTATTTCTGGGAGATAGATAGATAAAAATGTATGTATATATAAAAAACATGCAACTAACGTCATCTCACCCTACTCCCACAAAAGAAATGAAAAGAAAAGCTTGTTCACATTGATGGGAAGGGGGAAAACCTGCTGGGAAAGCTTACCATCAGATGGCACCAGCGTGCTGTACGGTGCTCCTTCCTGGCCCCTCCAAGCTCCGGCGTGCCTCCACAGCCACACCTGCAGCACGGACACAGGGAGCTTGCTTTAGAAAGGTTAGGATGCAAGATTTATCTGGTCAAAGGCAGTACCCAGCCTGTCACGGTGATCTGCTTCTCCGTGCTCTGACAGTAGAGGAGTCTGTCTGGAGAAAAACCCCTCGCTTAGCGATTTCTACATAAAAGACGGAACCATCCTTATACAAAGCACAAACATTGCCAAACGTATTAAGGTATTGCCCATAGTTAAACTTTTTGTCTAGCATGCTTTAAATAACTCAAGGAAAAAGGGGAAGGAGAAGGAAAGAATGGAAAAAAATTGCAGTGTTTCTGAAGAGCTTGATGCAACTCTTACAATAAGCCCTCTCCTCCCCCCTCAGAAACCAGCTGCTTGAAAAATCTCTGTATTGTGGTGCCTGAAGGCAAAAGTGTTCTGCAGCAGTTTAGAGTCTGCAGTGTAACTTAAAACAGTGGGCATGGTTTCAGTGAAGTCTTTTACTGCTGAATCATAAACAGAATGGCACTCTTACTAATGTCAAAATGTAAGTGACTGAGGTCACTCCCCTTTGCTTCATAATTATATACCATATACCAAAAGTTACCTGTTGACATTCATGGTGTTAAAAGACAATAACAAAGACACAGCTTGCCAAAGTATGGAAGATTTTTTATTTTTTAAATGTGGATGGCTGTTTCAACTCCAGCTGAGATGCTGCTGCAACTAACAGCACCACCAGCCTCTGGTACCACATCGAAGGAGATGCACCGAGATGCAGTAAGTACCCTACGCCCTGGGACAGGGATGACCGCAGGTTTTTGAGTCTGCACGGCTGTGCTCCCAAGCCCGTCCCTTCAAGAGACATTGGTGAGAACCATCATGACACTTCAACACGGCCACGTCAAAACAGAGAAGGCAAACCGCTCTGATTAGACCTGTGTACTTAAAGCAGTCCAGCCATGCCCTGGAAGATGCAACTACTCTGACACAGAGTCCTCTGCTTCTACAGCTAGTCCCCCTGCACAAGGAGAGGAACAGTTTTATTGCAGTGACTCGCACAAAGCAGGCATTACTGCTATAAACTAAGTGTAACAGGCAGAAGTAGGAAGGGAAATCACATACCTGACTAAGTTGGTTACAAAAATGGTATGTGGGCTGGACCAAGGCCTGGGGTTTGAAATAAGATAGTTGGGGAAGTGGAAAATGATGTGGGGAGAGATGACAAGGACCGATTCTCCCTCTGGTGAGCTTTATAGCTCATCTTTCTGAAGGCCAAAACATTTCAGAGTCTGCAAGCTAATCTCTTTTGACAAGTCAGGAAAACTACAAATGCAAGAAGCCTCTGCCTATTCAGTACACCAAGCTCCGCTCACCATGTTCACGTGATTTATTTGTTTTTAAAGAATCACAAGCTTGACTGTTTGGATAAGAATATGCTATTAGGTTAAATAAAGAATTCATCTGTAAAATGAATCTGTGTGTTTCAAAGACGCTGACCTTGCCCTAGCTTTCTACCTGGAACAAGCATTTTTCAGGATTTAAAGAAAATAAAATAAATCATTCTGGGAGTTTCCAACTCAGAAATTTGTGTACTGTAATCTTCAGGAATGAAACGCAGTCAGAAACCAAGACTAAATAGCAAAATACCTTAAACACAAAAGTTTTGTTTAAAAAAAGGTAGACACTACGAGTGCAGGAATGCCAAACGGCCGCCCAGAGCTAACACACATGCAGTAACTTGTCTGTTTGTCCAGCGGAGCAAGAGACTTTCCCCGGAGCAGAGCAGGACACACAGCCCAGCTCACCACTTCTCACCCCATCTACAGGAGGCACCTAGACCCGCAAAACATTTAGTAACATACAGCCTAGCAGTAGGGGGACCATACTCAACCTGTGATCTGTTTTCCCACAAAAGACCTTGAAAGACACCGATTAGAACAGTCCATGGAATACTCAATAGCCTTGAATGTAACAACAGTGTTTCTTCTTTGGAGGGATATATTTAGGGAACTAATTTTTCTACAGACACCCGGTATGTAACTTTACAATCAATACCTAGATATCTATCATCCAACATGCCCCTGGCACTGAACTGCACCCAGCCTGTATTTGAAAGTTACTTAATTTCTTTTGTTGTGAATTTGGGGATCTACTTGACTTATGGAGGAAACAATGCATTCAACAATTAATACATATTGATATATTTAGATATATTAAATATATTAAGTTAAAAATATTTATTATATTAAATTACATTTGTTGAAATAAGATCTTTAAGGTATTTCATTCTATTATTCTTTAGACTTTAACATTACCATTCATGATCCATTGAAAGAATCTCTATATACTGAAGCTTTTTTTTTTCTTTTTTAGAGTGCCTGTTAATGCAGCCTATCCATTAAAATCACCTGCAAAGAATACATGAGGTATAAGAAAAGCAAAAGCTACTGAGCCATGGAGTTGAACTGAGTTTCAAATTAACTCTTTCTGTACAAGCTCTAGGTTGATTAATTGGGAAGCATGAAGGGCTGAGTTCACTTTCTTCCTATGTTCCCAGATTTAAACCTCCAGTTTCAGTGAAGCTATTAAACCATTAGCTTGCGTCCTACAGCCAAATCACTGTGCCCCTTTTGAGGTGCTTGGAATGACCCCTACCCTGCCACTGGAAAATACATGAGTCAGCAACCATTGCAGCTAAAAGGAAGACTTGAACTATGGGACCAAACCAATGAGACTGCCCTCACAGTAACATCAGTGAAAGCTGGAATAGGAGGAATGTAACCGGAATTAACTGCATCACAACTTTAACTTTGAGATCCTGTAAGGAGGACAGCACACTAATAACTCTTCTATACACCAGTACAGGCACCTCTTGGCTAATTTATCTAACCACACAAAGGCTAAAGAAAGCTATGCTACAACTTTCTCCAATTTGAACACACGTGTGGCAGGACATCTGGCTAAAACACCTCTAATGCAGTCACAGCTATGGTCAGGAATCGGGTCAAAGGCTTGAGAAGAGCATTTAGCTGTGAAACACCCTTTCTCCCTCAGCTATGTTTGCTTCCTCACACAAAACACCTGGGAGCAGCAGTCAGCCATAGTGCACTACATCTCTTGATTCTGTTCTAGGCATGGACTCTGGGAGGTAAAACTCATGAGAATTTAAGGCAAAGAGTGTTAATTGTGATACAAATAATTCAACATATTCCATTAAAAAAATTCCAGTTGGTGTAAAACAGAAAATACATATCCAGTTTAAAGTGCTTACTCTGTTAAGGGTACCTCCGGTCTCTAATAGCAGAGAAGTTGCCACTGTTAAAGTCAGAGTGGAAATTTCAACGATCTGGTTTACAGCACAGCTTTAGGGACTAATGTAGCAGCATAACTGAGCTGGAAAACTAAGCAACCAGACATGAGGAGTGGGAGAGACAGGAATAGAAATACTGCATTTTTCACTTTTGAGAGTGGCAAACGACTGAACCTACCTACATTGCAGTTTCTGGACAGCAGTTAGCTGTTCCAAATAAGCAATCTCTTATGATGTTGAGTGTCTCTTCCTGCAAACTTAAGCTCAAACTTATGTGTGACCAGTTACGTGTAAGAAATTGGTATCATCGTCACTGTACGAGGTGACATGAAAGCCTCTGATCTTCCTCAGCACTGCATATGCAACTAGAAACCTCATCAGGAACCGTAACTTCTGTTCTGTGGAAAATTGTAATGTGGGTGGGAAGGGTGAGACCAAGAAATAAAAATATTTTTCTCATGAAAAAGTGACCTTGAAAAAGCAATTCTACAAAACGATGTCATTAGGAGACTTTCTGAGAGCGTGGAATTATTGTCTTTGACACTTAGTTGATTTCTTTCATTTTGACTTGCCATACCAACATGTTGTAAAAATCTCAATCAAAATGCAGTTAGCCAACAATCAGATATTTGAAACTGTTTTGTCTTTGCTTATATACATCTCAGAATATTTGGTAGTTTTGGGTTGTTATTTCAACAGCAAAAATAATGTCATGCTCCTTCAACATTCGAGTTTCCATTAATTTGCATTTATTAGTTGAAAGCTGTTCATCCCAACCAAAAAACATAGCCAGCTCAACTCCATCTGGCCTCTTCTTGAAGTGCCATGCAGTACTACAACTGAAGTATTATATTCTTCTAGCATGAGATGCTGTCGAGAATGCCTCAAGTCAAACTCATAAGCAGCCATCACAGAAAATTATTACTGCAAACTGCTACTATGAATGCTATAGTCTCCCATATTCTCATTTCCTTCTCTCTAAGGCAATAAGAACCTGAAATAGAAAAGCACACTAATAAAACTCCCATACTAAGCGTAAGCTTTTTACCCTTAATTACACTGCAGCAAAACACACTCTAATTAAAACGTATCTGGCAGTGTACTTTTCGATAGTAATATAGTGTTATGGTCTTTCCCTCGGCAGAAGAGGAGAGCTCAGTTATCTCCTAGAGTCCTTGTCCAACACCTGGTACAGCTCCCTCCACACAGCTGCTGGAGAAGGACTGGGGGAAGGGAACAGAAGGGAGAAAAATCATGGGGGTAACTAGTAGTTGCAATGCCTAAACATGAATTCTGGGGCCTCTCTAAGTGTCACTAGATGAGCCAACATCCCCAGTATGCATTGCTCTCCCCACTGATCTTGCCCAGCCTCTGAAGGAGTGGGCAAGACAAGACACCTCTCTAGATGCTGCTTGTCTAGAACAGGAGGAAAACGAGGGCAGGTACGTGTTAGCCACTGTTCAGTGACAGCACGTACTATAAATAGCTATTTATATGTTCCGTATTGACTTATATGTTTTTCTATCTCTAATAAATACACCTGAATATTCTCTGTATATGAAAGATGTTGGTTCCCGTCTGATTGTCCAAGGGAAACAAACCAAGCAACTAATTAATTATGGAGTAACAATCTGCAATTTCAGAATAAACTATCTACAGACATTTCAGAAAGGATTAAAACCAAGGGAAAAGAGGAAAAAAAGCAGGTGCTGTCACAGTCTACTGAGTTTGCAGATTTTGCACAACCAAGATTACCAAAAATGAATCAGTATTCAGACTTAAGTTTACAATAACTACACATAAGGTATTTCCCTTTTTAAAATGAGTCACGAAGGCCATTTTGGAGATATCTGCTGTTAAATTTCTGTGCTGGTTTTATAAGCAATCCCACATGAGTAGGAAAATAAGACACCAAGAGCTCTAACAACCGCCTACAATCATCTTATAAGTGCGCATTTGAGCTACAGAAACACCTTCTCTCTCATTAACTTCTCAGTAATTTGTCTTGCTTACACTGAGAGGATTTTCATTGTTTCGCCACCGGTCCTATAACCAGTTTAGATGATTATGCAACAACAGCCTCAATACAAACAGCAGCTTCAAGGCACACCACTCAGATTTAGCAACATATTCTAGAAGCCCAACTTAAACAAAACTCCTGCAACAGATGCATCACTCATTCTGCCATAATACCTAATAACAGTTTCAGCCAGGGAGGATACTTCTGACACTTGGGAGCATTCAGGATATAGTTCTTTTCCCTAGAGGGAAGAAAAAAAAGAAAAAGAAAAAACATTTTCTTACTTTCCTGAGACACAGCTTTCCTGTCTCAATATAGACCGTGCAGTGAATACCTTGTTGCAGCTGCTCTATAGGGAGCAACCTGCAGCTTATTCAAAACTTACAGTATTTTTAACCCCTTCCTCAGTACAAACCAAAGTTGAAAAACGTGACCAAGAGGCCTCTTCCAGCAAAGCAGTAGTTTCAACACGAGTACGCATGTTCTGCTGATCTTGAAGAAGCTAGAGCAATACAGCATTCATGTGGCTTTCCTTCAAAACTCACTTGCCTTACAGCACTGGGGGGGGAGGGGGAAAAGAGTCCAAGCAATCAAAAGTTTGGTTTCACTTCTTTCACTTCCCTGTTGTTCTTTGTGGCTGTATCATCCCTGCTGATCTTTCATTTCCCGCCACTGCTCAGGTTTAAGAACAGTTGGCACTACATTTAAGCAGCCAGCCAAACATCACCAATGACCAGTGACAGCTGTGATGAGGAGCGCATCAAGGCAACTGGCCACCGAGAACCTCTTTTATGAAGGCCCAGCTGGTCGAATCCACAGCTGCAGCAGGGCTTCGCCAAGGACACCTTCTGCCCAGCCTCCGCCGAGCAAGCACGCACGCACGCATCCTCCGCTCGACTTCTGCTCACTACTCCTTTGTGTTCTCCCACCCACTCCCTGCCCAAACTCTTCCACCCCACACACACCCCCACTCCACTCCACCCCACGCGTGCAGGTCAGTGAGAGAAGCGGTTAATGCAGCCCTTGCAACTCTACGGATGGTCACAGCTGGCAAAGTCCCCCTTCTCACACTGTATGTCACCAAGGTCATCTGGCTCTCCACGGGGCAGCTGAGGATGCAGAGCTTGGGGTATCTAGGGGAGCACCCGGATTTGCATCCATATTGGTTTTATGAGTCATAAAAATAGATGCTGAAAACACTGACATTTAACGCAGGCTGAAATTAAGCCTCGCGCTCCTCTGTCCAAAAGCGTGATTTCAGTAACAGTGACCTTCGCTGCAAAGAAGCAATGCCAGAAGTGCTGAGGAGGTGGGAAGGACGAACACCAGCTGACATCTGCCTGCCGTGCCTTCTGGGGACTACTCTGAAGGTACAGATAATCCTTGCTTTTCCAAGCAAGCAGACTTACAAGCAAGCATAAGGACAGGCCTAAAAACTAGACAATTATGCAGGCCAAGTGCACTGTTAGGAGGAACACCAAGAATTGTGTCTTATTATTTTATCAAACCCTCTTCTCATTCCCTCCCTACAAAGAGAAGCAGATCTAAAACCTCCTCCGAGTCTAAGGTTTTACAGTATTGGAATTCTCGTGTCTTCATTCAGTTTCAATAAAGTCTAGTTGTCTGAAAGTTGCTGTTCTTCCCAACCTACTTTATTTTCAGAATGGAAGATGGGATGCAACACCTAGAAGGAAGTTTGCAAATCAAAGAGGTGTAAGACTTTGAGAGGGAGGGATTATAGCAAGAAGATGTATTTGTGCTTTACCAAAAGCAAGCCTACATTCGATAGCTGTGCCATCTGTTCCCCAACAACAGTCTTGGTCAAAAGATTAATTTGTCAGCACAGACATGATTTTTAATTTGTCCCATGGAATGGGTCTTTGCTCTTGTGCTGTGCCTTCTGGGACAGGCATCCTGACCTGGGAAATGTTGCAAAATTTTACTTTAAGGGTAACAACAGTGACTTTGCTTTCAAAAATATGCTTATAGTATATCTCATTAGATAAGAAAATGGGTTTGCTGCATTTTTTCCTGCAAAGGTCTTAGAAAGAGCATATCGTAATGCATGCAGCTGCTTTCATATCTCTCAAAAAACACGCTCAAACTCATCTGTAGGAATAACACTAATTCTTCAAAATGGCTAGCCAAGAAAAAGCTTGTTTAAATTTCAGCTGAAATGACATAAGAGAAGAGAGATAAGGATGCAAAGTCAGATGAATGCGCTTACAGGTTTACCAACTCTCGCTTTTCTCTTACAGAGCTTTTCAGATTGAAAGCACTGGGCAGGTTGTAGCATACAGGAAAAAGATGATGTAACTCAGAAAACAGAACTGCTTGTCAACATTTTCATTTAGAATGGACACTTCTATTTAGAACATAAATAACCCTACCCCCCAGCACAATAAAAACTGTTTTTTATACACCTACGAGGATGCACTTCTGTTAATTTTTATGAGGATTGTTTTCCTAGGTTTTTCTTTACTCAACTGTGCAGATTTCAAATGCCTTGAGGCATTTACAGTTTGGTTAATAAAGAAGAGAGTGCTTGGGAAATTTGATTGACTCAGGGCTTAGAATTAGTATCTGACAGATGCATGCAAAAAGGTCAGTCAGAATTATCAACAGTGGAGAAATTCCCAGTGATGGCTCTCACACGGCTTTTCAGCAAGTTTTTTAGCAGGTAACACGCTGCAGAACCATTCTGTCAAACAGACCTTGGAAATGGAACCAGCTGTGCAGCTGCTCACACACGCCGGCCAGGGAAAGCTGGCTCTTCTCCACAACATCCCCTCCATTCCCCACTTAGCCACCTCCTCTCCAGCAAATCATTTCCATCTCCATCCCACTGGGTGCGTTTCCCACCTTGTCCCCTCTCAGACCTCCCTAGGGTCTGCCCACAAGCCATGAGGAACCCCAATACCCTGCAAAATCAAAGCAATCGCCTCCCCTGTTCCATTGCCCCACTTTTTTTTTTTTCCCCTCCATAAAAACTGCACTTTTCCTTTGTAGTAGTAGTAAAATTTCGCCCTCTCTTGAAAAGCATTTCCCTACAGCTAGCAATTTCTGCTCCCCAAACGCCATCGTGCCAAAAGCAGGCGGCTTCTTGGCAACGCGGACCATTAGCTGCAGATCCAGGGCCACCTGCGCCAGCCTCCGGCCGGCTCGGTGGGCCCAGCGTCGAGGGGGGCACAGAGCTGTGGGCAGAGCCCTTCCCCTTTCGTTGGCTCTCAAACGCTCCCCTGCTCACCGTGGGGCAGAGGTTTGCCCCCTCCTTGCCATCCCAGCAAGGAAACGCAGACCAAGAAAAAACTGCACTTGACTTCTGCCGGACACAGAGGATTCGTTCCATTTTCCTACCCATACTGAGCAAACAGGCTTTTCAATTAAATAATTAATTATCATTTGGAGGGGCAGGAAAATGTTAGGGAGCAAATCTAAGGCAACAGAGGACAGTAACAGAGAGTAGGTATTTCGTCTTAGGACCTTGTCTGGCTTAGTCCCAGTACAATTTAGAGCAAATCCAGGTGCAAGTATCCGAATGTTGCGCTGTTAGACAGGTTTCTCCTTTCTCTCCTGCCACGACATTTCCAGGAATGATTTGTCTATATAATTATTTTAACAGAGCAGACCATAAAAAGATGTTTTTATACACATCTCCATATACCTCCATTCCTTCTTTTTTTTTTTTTTTTTTTTTTTTTTTTAAAATTGCATTTAAAAAA
>JAVJGG010000007.1:31183566-31203283 GCA_035590195.1 Aviceda cuculoides
ATCACCCAGTGGGTTGGGGGAGAGAATCAAGGAAAAAAAAAAAAAAAAGTAAAACTTGTGGGTTGATATAAAGACAGTTTAATAGGACAGAAAGGAAGATAATAATAAAATAATCGGAGATTATACACAAAACAAGTGTTGTGCAACGCAATTGCTCACCACTCGCCTACTAATGTCCAGTTAGTTCCCAAGAAGTGATCTGCGCCCCCTGCTCCGCACCCCCAACTAATATACTGGGCATGAAATCATAAGGTATGGAATATCCCTTTAGCCAGTTTGGGTCAGCTTTCCCAGCTGTATCCCCTCACAACTTCTTGCTGGCTGGGCATGAGAAGCTGAAAAATCCTTGACTTAGTCTAAACACTACTGAGCAACAACTGAAAACACCAGTGTGTTATCAACATTCTTCTCATACTGAATCCAAACCACAACACTATACCAGCTAGTAGAAAGAAAATTAACTCTATCCCAGCTGAGGACAGAGAAAGAGAAAAAACAACAAAAGGATAGAGTAGGAAGAGGAGAGACAGGAGAGATTTCAAGTGGATTCACTCTGTAATCTGAGCACAAAAGAACTGCAGAAAAAATAACCAGGGAGGGAGTGTCTTAGCCTAAATTAATCTTGAATTAGTTGCCTGCAGGAACCTGGATATCTTGAACTAGATCAGAAGAAGGAAAACAAAACAACAAACCAAAAAAACCAAGTAGGAAGTCAGTTGTCCTCTGAACAGAAAAAACAACCTGCGTCTTAAAAGGAGAGTCACAAGAACAGCTGAATTTTGCTGTAGTGGTAATGATGCTGTATTCTAAATGTATTATATTGAAAGCATTGACTTTTATCTGAAGCATTCATGCATAGAGCAATTTAGTGGTCACTAGCAGTCTTAACAGCAAACCTGTGTAACAGGACCTCACCTAATGAGGGACTGAGATGCCTACACAGCTCATGTAGACAACGCAAGGGAGCCATGGAATGGCAAGGTACGGAGCTTGTACTCCGAGCTCTGCTTCACCCTTCTCTGCCTGAAAACTTCCCCTGCCACTGGAATTGCACATACCCTGTAAAAGATGTCCCCAGTGACAACAACCCTGCCTGGTGACCTTGGGTTGGTTGCCAGCTGAATAGCTACCAGTTCCCCGAACACTCAGGCCAAATATCAGACCAGCCCAAATGAAGCTTTGCAGACATGGATTTAGAGGGCTGGGACTTGCATAAATACAGAAATTTGAGCAATATCCCACAGCAGCAAAGCTGACCACAACCCGCATGCTGCAGGGACCGCTGACTGTGTGTGGCTTTCCCACCTGACACATCTGCTTCCTCGGGAGCTGGGCTTTCTCCACAGCACCTCTGCTCCTTGCTTCTCTCATCTTCATGGTTTTCATTTGAAGCTACAGAAAAAAAGAACAGCATGGAAAGAGCAGGCAAAGGAAATTAAAACTACTGCAACGGAACAAGAAAAGCAGTCAGCACCTACTTCTGAGGTGAACACCACACAGTGGCAGACAAAGACATAATATCCTCATCCCTCCTGCACAGAAGGGTGATGTTCTGTTTGCAGCTTTGGCGTATTTCTCTAAGTTGCCCTCTTTTTCAGTCTGCACTTGCTTTCATAACATACCCTCACTTGGATACCAGATGAGACCATTTCTACATCCCATTCCTATTACCCTTAGAGTGTGAAAGGAAGACCTTCCACATAGAGCCAAGCAGATGAGTACAACAGCACCATTTCCTTAAATTTCCTTCATCTGAAAATTAGACCTGTGTTTAAGAAATCAGATGGGAAATTGCTGACCTCAAATGCTGCATTTCTACTTGTGGGTACTTAACCAAGACTATTATTAATATGACAGTCTCTTTTGAAAACTTTAAAACAATAAGATTCAACCACTTGCCTGCAAACAATGTGATCAGGCAGTTAAGCTGTATAAATTCATCCATCACTGTGTATTTTTTTACAACACATGTAGTAAGTCATCCACCTATTTCCTCTTTCTTTCTTCCTTTGCAAGGAAAAACAGTCAAAACCCACTAAAAACCAATAGCCAGATGACAAGTTTGAACATTTCAAATCCTTAAAAAACCAAAAAGCAAGCCACAAATGAGAAAGAATTTTTATTTATGCATTTCTCAGAAATGATAGAAAATTCAAATGGTGCTGAAACTTCTGAAGTGAAACACTTCAGCCCGGAAGCTGCCTGCCACTTCTCTGATAGCTATTTCTTTATCATTATCAGGCGGGTTGTTTTGACAGCTTCATTTCTAAGCTGACTGTAAATCCGTGAATATTTCACGTATGATTGAAGTGGAACAACTAGCGACAATATCGATCGGCTTGGAGCGTGAAGATTTAGCCAGGCTCCAGTAGCCAATAACACATTTCTATATGAGTTAAAGTGCTTAAAACCTGTATTTACTTTGCACTGTGTAATTCATTGGGATTTTATAAAGTAATTGTTAACTATCTGACTAAATTAATAACATGCTTCACGAGTTAACCCTTCAAGGTACAGCTACATTTAAACAATAAGAGAACACCTCAAATCTAGGAAAGAACAAGGGATTTCTGAAAATTAAAATGGCAACAACAGCAAAAATTTTTATAGGGCTGCAGGATTCCTAGGTCTCCGTGGGGTGCTGCCGCTTTACACCAAACCGTTAGCTTTAGTCCACGTTGCCATTTAGCCCCTATCGTGGAAAGAAAATCAGGCTCCTGTCTCGTGACAGCTGATGCCCAAGAAGAAGCTGCTCTGATAGGTCCTGCACTTTCAGCCTGTGACAGTCAGGAGCTGCCCGACACCCACCAACAAAGAAGGGGGTGCCCCGAGACAGCCCTCTGCAGCTCCTGGCTTCACGTCCTCTGGAGGATGCCTCCAGTTCAACAGCCTGACCCTACGAGGTAATCACAGTTGGCATCCTAAATACGAAACAGAATGAACACTTTGCATCTTAATCCTTTCCAGTGTCTTATGTTCAACTGCTGGGTGTTCAGGCACAGATAGTAAAAAGCACCCCAACCCAGAACGTAACAGCTGTCGGTATTCACTGCTCAACAACAAAGCAATGAGCCTGCCAAAAGATTTTTTTGAAAAAATTGCTTTGGGAAAGAGGGAAAGGTTGGAGGCAGAAGACATGTTCTTATCTTTTAGAGCACTTATGGCTAATTTGATTGTAATTCTCTTCACACTATAATTGAGCATCTCTGTCTCTGATCCTCAGACAACTGCTGCAGGCAGGGAAGTACAATTACTTCTTTATCCAGATTGAAAAAACAACACAGTTTAAGTGACTTGCCAGAGGTAACACAAAAAGCTTATGGTGGAGCAAATAACAAAACCTGTGTGTCAAAGTATCATCTCTGCATCTCATATGAAAGAGTACTGTGTGCTTCCCTGTTCTAGGACTCAGCAGAAAAAAACCCTACCAAGATAAATACTACATTTTAAACTATCCACCTACAACTTTTTAATTTGAAATCTACAATGTCTAAATCCTACTTTTGAATAAGTGTATAATTTTGTTGATTTAACTATTTTTTGATCAAAGAACTCTGGGGTTTTTGGGGTGCTGTACCATCTGCTGCCTGTATTTTGGGGGCATAGCAGATCAGATGTCAAGGAGAAAGAACCACACTGAAACCAAGAACTGATCTCAGACCCTACAAATGGCCATCATGGTCCAGACAAGAGTCCAGCTAGCTCAACATCCCCTGACCCAACTATGGGTGGGCAGATCCCTTAGGGATGCCCAGGGAGGAATGAAAACAGGGCAAGAATCTTTTCACTCCCTTCCACAGCACATTTTACATGTCTCCTCTTTGAAAGAGCAAAACATAGGTGCATTTAACGTGGGTTTCACAAAGTACGGCAGCGTGACGTCCTTGTCACATTATGATTCTGCTTTGTCTCGCAATTATCACTGCAAAAATCACATGTATTAAAGACACTCGGCAACTTGAGTTTTCGGAGAACCAATTTCATAGCCTTCAGCTATTTTGGTAAATGTGGAAAATAGCTGCAACAAGTGGAAGCAACAAGCGCAGCACACAGCAGCTGTACAGCAACCCACTCTACTTCAGACTCTGGCCTATTTCAGGTAGAATTCTGTCACACCTGCACACTTCAGTGACCATAAGTAGCAGAAAATGCAACTGGTACATTCTCAAAGAGAATCCCAAGGAAGAGCAGCACAGGCCTATAAATGACTCCCTAGCAAAGGAGGAGGAGTTGTTCCTGCTTACCTTCAGCCTGACCATCAGATGGAGAGGCAGGTCTGAGCAAGTCTCTGTGCCTGTTCACTCAGCTCCTGCTCAGATTTTGGCTAACACGCAGCCCATCCCAAGACTGATGTACGCTGGGAGCAGCGCCATTAGGTCAAAGAGAGAGCAATGGATTGGCAGGACACAGTGGGCAGGAAGGGCTAAAGGTCATTAGCCAGCTGTTATCACCTGCAGCTTGCTGTCTCCTGCAGCCATCACCCTTGCATCTTCATTGTCTGGCATTTTTCAGAATCCAGTACCCTAGGGAAATGGTATAGACCCAGCTTCCGCAGCTTACCCAAAAAGCTTTTGAAGCAGATCCAGCAGCAGACGGACCGCCGAGGCTTCCATGCTTCCCAGTGTGACACGGGGACACCCGCCTGTGCGGGAGGAGGAAGGACGAGCCCTCGCACCTGCTGCGAGGCAACTGCTTTGCTCACAGGTGCACAAGTTACTAATCAGAGAACCTGGGAGTCAGAACCCTCATGAATTAAGTGATGAATTTGTGAATTCACGTTAGACTAGTCTGTACAAAGAGGACTGAGCTCGTTCAACATGTTAATTTGTTTTCTTTCCTAACAAGCTCATTAAATAAAGTTTAATTTACAGAGTACATTATCCTGTAAATTTGAGAGATCCAAAAGGACTGTGACACTCTCTTCCCCTCAACACGGTGTTCAAAGATGAGAACAGAGCGAGGAGTTTGTCACATTTATAAGTCAACATTTGTCTGTAGGACCCAAGACAGCATGGTTAACTCTTGTTGCGTTGCGTGTCTTTCACACTAGATTCAAGTAACGCTGACAGCTAACGTGACTGATGTCACAGAATGAAGCCAGACTCAATACATACATCTAATCCCCCTGAAAGCACAGGATTTTTCTTACTACATATTTATTAGATTTCTGCCTAGCATAGCTCTGTGTATGTCAGGTAATGAATCCCTGTCCTCTCCCAAAGGAGGGTATTTAATAGTTCAGACTATTTCACTCTCAGGAAGTCACGCACAGGATACTCAAAGCTTCCATTGCAGCCTTATCCCCAACTATACACATAGTTCTTTTCTTTTTTTCTGTGTTTGCACCCTTCATGCTTGCTAGATTTATGAACCCCTGTAGTCACTGCTTAGGCAAGTTATACATATTTAATTCTTATATTTTTCCTCATAAATTAATCTCTACAGCTTCTACCCATTTACACTGCTTTTGAGTTCCCTTCAATGATCAATATCTTTATGGTAATAGGAACACTAAACTCTAATATAATATTTCAGGTACTCTCATACCAGCACTCTTACTCTCTTGTCCCTTGAAACAATTCCTCCCACACATGCAACACAAAATTACACTGGTCTTTCCTACCACCCTAGCATATCCACATGGTTTCCTCATCATTAAAACCTTCTCTCAGGAGTGCCAAAATTCAGTGGGTTTCCCCCAAGGGAGATGGGGAGGAGCATGACAAAGGTATTACATCCGCTCTTTTCCTTTTGTCTAGCAATTTATTGTCTAGCACTGAGATAGTGCCTAGTAAAATAGAATATCAAGTGACTTCAAGTTTACTTTACTACAACAAAAATTACAAAATAAGTACTATGTCAAATCCCCTAAAGCCTGTCAGTTTTACATTGTTCTTCAGAAGCCTTTCAGATTCTCTTTCGACATCTATGTCGTTGGCTTTCACTGGGAAACAGAAGGAATTTATAGTTATTCATGTCTTTTTATCAAATGGCTCTATTTTTTGAGCACCAGGGAGACAGCAAGATCTGGAAAAAAAAATACACTGGCCAGTTCAGAACTTCCTCTTGTATTCTGCATGTGCAAAACATAAGGTACACGTAAGCACGGTCTCTCTATTCAGTAGCAGCAGCTGCAGGGTGATGTTAGCAGCAGTGTTAAGACACCGCAGGTACTGCCATACTGCTGCTGCTCTTCCCCTTCCACGTAACAGGGACTCTGGGCCTCTGCAGGAACACCAAGGATTTCAGTCCAGAGGGAGAAACCAGGGTGAGCATGAAGGGAGCTTTGAAGGAGGACAACTCATGACCATGCCTGCAAAAGTGATTTATGGTAAGGACAGAGGCCTTGCATAATCGCTGCACCCGCTGATACAACACAAACACAAATTACCATGGGGACCACAGGCTTGAAAACTCCTTCCTTTACAAACAGCAGGCTGAAGAGAGGTAAGACTGGCTACTGAACTTGCAGCTGATAAATGGCAAAACCTGACCCCATCAAACCAATAAATTCACGTCCACTTTAACAGCCACCCTTTCACAGACAGCACCCATCCTGATACTTGCAGAACTGAACTCGGAGGCAGAATACTCCCTTACGCTGTGCTACACCAACTCTACAGCTCAAGCTGAAACTGTTTTCCAGGGACTCTCAACAAATACTCAATATATTCTAGTTTCTTTTTTTAAAGGAACCGGCTATTAATTGTCCTTGCTCAAGAAGCAGGACCCTTTGCAGCCATTTCCCCAGAGAACTATGATCTATGCATTGTTTATTACCTTATTATACCAAAGGTTGAAGAGAAATGAGACTCTAAGAGCAGTCTGCTTCTGGTAAATATTTAACTACTAGAATCATGCCAACATACTTCTCAGCTTGATTCTCCTTAATTTTACTTCAGCATCATGCTTTCAACTTCCCCTATGGTCTGAAGCTGATAGCGTATCATATTTAACAACGTAAGTGCACTCCTCCCCTGGGATGTGAATGGATCCTGCTAATAGATTACAACAGCATTTAATCTGAGATGAACTTCAGTCATTCCTCTTACTTGTTCAGATAAGGAATTATCTGAACGTTTGTTCTACACTTGTTGCTTTATGAGCTTCAGCTTCACAGATTAGAAAAACTTGCTCTTTTCTCAACTATTAGCAGAGAGGGACAACAATTCTTAGTCTCTAAAATTCTTTGGAGAAGACAGAGCGGTGTCATTTCACATCTCTGGATCAACCGTTCTCCAGCTGGGTATAGACCAGGGTGGGGAAGGACAGACATGGAAAGTCGTCAGCCAATTCCAGGCCCCAGCAGCTACAGGGAAAGGTCAGTAGCAAGTGTACAGCAGCCCAAATTTATTGCACCCTTCTCAGGATTCAAGACAAGTCCTGGCCACTGCCTGTTCCAGACAGAGAATGAGTGCCCACACCTCCACACAGCAAGGACTACAGCAGACTACAGGAGAAGGCATCTCCTTCCCTGGTGAGTTTGAAGGAGGGAGTGGCTGCAGTTACAACTATCACTTCTCCCTCTTCTTCTCCTCTTTCATTATGTCCTGAGCTCATTAAAATTATACTTACAGTATCCGGCAGGTTCGGATCTCCCTAGCAAAAAGAGTCAACCGAATTCTCTAAAGCTCTGCTCCTCCTGTCAGCATTCAAAACTGAATGGCGGTCACTGGAGCAGCTCGCAGAAAAGAACAGGCACTACTTAAAAATCACGAGAGATGGGGTTACAGGGTCCCAATCTGTAAATCTATTTGCTAAGAAAATCAAATACATTCATATTGATTAAAATGCTACAAAGGCATGCAAAGGGCCAATGTGAAGTGCTGTTCTGGACTCATATGTGGGCCTAAGCGATGTTGCAATTTCTTTTTATGCCTTTCAGATGCCACTGCAAAGATAGGACAAAGCAGCTTCCATTCATATCTCTGATTTGCAGCAAAACCCTCTAGTTAGACCATTTTCAGCAGAAGAAATGTTTTTTTAATGAGAATTTAGAACATCACTTATTTCTGTAACTCCAGCTCAACTGTCACCAGCACCATTAGAATAGTAATGCCAGGACTGTGCTCCCAAATATACCTTCAGATCCACAGCAAGCCACAGATCTCATTATTACACCAGCTGTTTTACTTCTGTACTCCACTAAGAACACAGGACTCACTTGGCAGGCATTTTATTAGCATGAGTTAAATTTACTTCAGCATTAGTAGCAACAAAACAGATCATTATGTTGCATTTGGCAGTAAGTGAGAAAAAACAGCTTCCAGTTTGGCCTCTGTCCTTTCTACAAAGGAGGGATCAGCATCCCATGGTGCTGGCGCAAAAAGATGCGCTATGTCTAATGCTGACGACCATGCTGGCTGGCTGGCAGAGGGCCGGCGTCCCAGTGTGTTGAGAGTCATCAGCTCCCAGCTCCTGACTCTCACAGAGCTCTACACCTAAGAGAAACTGAGAGTTGCTGCCTCACTTAGAGGCAAGGTATCACCAACTAACCAGCTGGCAGCATCTCACTTCCTATCATCATGCTTAACCTCTGTTTTAGCAAAGAAAAAGACAATTTGACATGTTGTTCTTGACAAGCTGCTCACCTTGATTCACAGCATCACTGGATAGATGTGGTTAGTGTCCAGCTGGCTCAACACTGGATTTAACTCTTGCCTCACTATAATCAAGATCTTAATGATGGAGTTACATATTTTTTAAATGTTTTCACATTAGCTCTGCTAAGGCATTGTCAACATTAGAAGGAGCTTATTGATATAGCTATCATCAGGAAACATCTTGACAAAGACACAAGATATATATCTATGGAAGTCCTTTAGCTACTACTACTGGCTCTGAAATGTCTAATAAAAAAACTCACAACTTTTCTTCCTCATTAATTATCAAAGCTATCAGCCACAATATAGAAAATTATCAGTCAACACCAAAAATCTAGTGGCAATTGCACAGCTACATATTGAGACTTCCCTGTATGTTTATCAGAGCATCACTCCTCATATTCTTTCATATTTCTTATTATTTTAAATACCTTACCCTAAATTAAATGTGTAAGTATATTATGATAGCATGCTAGTCTAAGTATTTTAAGTTTAGAACTTTCAAAGTAAACAGAAAACAGCAGACTAGTAACTGCTGTTAAGCTAAACTCAAAAACTGTGATTACAAATATTACATCTGCTGTTTGTCAAAAGTGTCCACAAAAAATATTTGTAGAATAGTTATACCAACAAAGCCTCGCAGTATAGGAACATCTCATATATGGAAAACAGGTAGATAATTACACTGATTCTTTTGCCTTGAAAGATCTTGAACTAGGAGTAACACCAGTTCCTTGGCTTTCACCAACTTTAGGACTTTGGCTGGAAAAATCCCTGTTCATTACAAGTTTCAAAAGGCAGAATTCCTACTGCAGATGGAGCTATACCAGCAAAAGTAGTGCTTTGACTGGTACCTCTTTCTTAATTCAAGCAGAGTTTGTAAATTCTACTAGCAAAACAATGCCTGCTCAAGCTACTTTATGTTAAACCATGCTAGTACAGTTTAACTGACTCCGTTCTGTAGGAGAGGCTGAGCACTAAAATTGAAAGTATATTTAGTTTTTGAATGAGACCAAAAAATACTTTTGACATAAAATACCTGAAACATTATCAAGGCCATAATCAGACTTCCTTTGTTTGGAAAAATCAATTTGATGCTGAAACCCATTCCCTTCCAAAACAACACCCTTCACATTCACTCAAGTCAATCTTTAACTTAGGCCAATATTGCTGACAAAGTTAAAAAAAAAACCAAATTAAAAAAGTCCAACCCCAGACAGCAAAACATATCCATCAGCTGCTCAGACATGCACACGCTCCAAATCCTTGTGCTATTTTTTTTCAGATCTTCTATAATTGCTTGTCTACAGGATAAGAATCTCAGTTTTTATAAAAGAATGTATTATCCCCTTGACTATGAAAGAGCTTGGAAAAAAACCACTATTCAAATCCATCTCAAAGGCTCAAATCCCAATGCAAGGCAAATACGCAGAACCCTAGTATTTTGTTTAGAAAATAAGTGCCTAATATTTTCCAGAAGTCATGACATTAAAAGAAATACACACACACACACAAAATATTCAAGGACTGCTTGCTGCGAAGTGACTGAAGTGGACACAGAGGATATTCATTGCTAGAAATACAGAGGGAAAAAGTCTTCTGTACCCTATAACCTACTTTGGTTAAGGAATTTTTTGTTTTGTGTTACCTTGTGAACTTGACACTCAGACAAAAAGCTGCATCCTGAAGCAAGAGCCTGAAACAAGCTCTGGCACCACTACTCTCTTTGCGACCCAGTGAGAAGGTGCACGCTAGATGCACACCGCACAATACAGAAGGGCTTTCTGGTCCAGGTACACCAACACACCGAGCAGCTACACGCTGCTTCCAGGATCCCAGCTAGTCTCTCCATATGGACAGTGTTTGCTGGATGTAGCAGCCCACTCAGAAAGAGCTGCAGTAAAAAGAATAATCATTCCCACAGAGCCCAATCTGCATCCAAGACCATCTGCAATAGGAAATGCAGATACCCAGGACTATCAACTCACCATTCTCCTTAACAAAATGGAGAAATGGGATCAGCCATGCTCTCAGACTGTCTGCTGCTTTGTTGTCAGGAAGAAAGACAGCGGGAGTTGAGCTGAGCTCTCCACAAATACACAGTAAAAGGATTCTTGTAAATTTTTCTCACATTATAATACCTGCATCTTCTTGAGAAAACTGCAGTTTGGAGAAGCTGCAGTAGCTTGTAACAAAAACCTTTAGAACACAACAAGAGTTCTCCTGGAGTGCAAAATAGTGCCTGAATTTTTTCAGCAATGGCTTATTAGAAGTCTAGCAAATTAGAAAAAATACCTAATCAGCAACAAATGAGCAATAGAGATTCATAACCACGTTTGCTATGTGTCATCCTGGAAGAAAGTACAGAAGAAAATACAGTCACAATGCCACCATATTTTGCCGCAATATGCTTTTTCAGTGTGCCAGCTGCAAGAGCAAGGATTTGATATGGATTAATAAAAGTACTGAAAAATCTCTTTCCTCACTTGTTTTGTGGCTACACAGAGTATAAAGAGACTGATCAGTCTCTGTAGGTTGTTTCCCCCATATCATCATTTTCTTTCAGAATAAGATGATTGAAGTTCAGTTAAAAACCTACCATCTGACATATTTACCTGTTGCAGCTGAAGCCTCTGAAGCAACATGCAAACTACTCAAATTTAACCAGAGGTATCAATTAACACTATTAAATGAAAAGGGACAGCCTGAATAGTTCTGCACTGATGAGGGGATATAAATACCCCAGAGTGCATGTCACACCAGGCAGAGCATGCTACAGCAAACCAGTAACAATGTAGACAAACTGCCCACTAAATATTGATAGTTTGGGCTAAATGCAAGACTCCATCAATTCTGTGCTTTCACCATTGCCTTTAGGTAATGTTGTTGTTCAACATTTCCCTCCCTCTGAATATGTCCTGTTGGGGTTCAGCCGTATTTTCCTGAACCTGGACATCAGATTTTTCTGCTTTCATCAATGGGGGGAGACAAGGACAGAGCATGAAAGGAGGGAACAAAACAAGTTCCTCCGCCTATAGCTTCCCCCTGAAGTGGGTCCCCCGAGAATACCGAAACCCACACCAGGACCCAACGCTGGCTGAGAAAGCAGCAGTGCAGCAGCTCTGCAGGGCTTTGGGCTGCGCCGTGGCAAGCTCTCGACAGACAGAGCAGCGAGGTGCCTGCAACGGGAGCTAGAGACAGGCTGAGGGGCAGCCGCATCGGGTTGGGCTCCCTGTGGTGTCAGCAGCACTCAAGAGAGATAAACTGGGGGTGTTTCATTTTAAATGACACACACCAGTGAATTCCTAACAGCGGCAAGGGAGCCCCTCTGACACCAGCCACCACCTGATTTAAATATCATGTGTGACCTGCCATCCCAGTTTTGAGTTTGGCTACAAAAAAAATAAAGACAACGGCAGAGAAGATGGTTCCCCAGTCAGCTCCAGGCCTAGGAATAGCTGCTGGTAGACTCTATTTTTTATGATTGTGACTCCCAGAGCTTTGTATTGCTTGTGCATATGGAGTATTTCAAATCTGTGTCACGGAAGTACCTTATTTTTCTCTTGCACACTTGCAGATAAGATTAGCCTGTGCCATAGGAGCATGTGCTGACCTGTGAGCCAGCACACTGCTGCTAGCTTCTTCTACTAGATCTTGCCCATCTGACTGCTGCCATGAGGTGCTGTGTATTCTTCTGAAAGCTCAAGTCCTTGAGCCATGGGATTACAGAACAGGCTGACCCACCATTGCAGAACCTCATCCAAAATCTAGAAACTATTAGGAACACCACAAAGGCCAACGGCAGTACCTAAGGGTTTGAATTCTAAATGTTACACGATAATTCAAAACTTTTAGCAGCATATGAGTAATCAACATCAGCATTTTTGTTTAAGCCTGTTAATAACTTCTGATAGCATCTACCTTATTATGTTACTTTATACAGTTAATTCTTGCATTAGTTACGAATACTCATAACTTGCACAAAAGCTTTTGTAACACGTCAAGAAAACTATTAACTACTGATAGTTAATGCCAAGTAAGACAACCTGTGCTACAACTGTTAGCAGTACAGTGCACGGTTAGAAGAACTTACCTCCCAACAAACCAAAATTGTATTTATATCCAAATGTCAGGAAGATTACGGCTTTCATCTGCTGGCTCAGGGGAATCCCCAAAGACAGTTACATCCCTGTTCACAAGAAAAGCAACACGGCCATTGCAGAAGGAAAGGTAACCAACTCACAAGGAAGCAAGCTACAGTATGTGCAGCATTATGAAATGCTGAAAATGGCACCAGTATGATGGTTTGTGCAGACTGAAGTTGTGTCTGGGTCTGATCTATAGCAAAATATACTCACGTTACACTTCCACTGCTATGAAGAACAGCTTGGGGTCGGTACTCCAAGGAGCACGCATGGTTTAACAGCTATAATTCAGTTCTAGGGCCTGGGCTATTTGACGTCTCTTTAAATTACTCCAGCTCAGTCACATTTCCAGTGTGCTTACAGTCACAGGGCACAAGACTAAGCCTGAAACTTCAACCTTCAAACTGCAATCTTCTAAGCATGCCTGATTTTATCACACCAGAAAGGCTACAAACACTGAGTACACAACTTTGGCTTCTGACTAAAGCACACAGACCTAAATATGACCTATAGTTTCATATCCTATAGAATGTCAAACTTTTTGGCTTCAGATAAATAATGCTATTTAAAATCACTACAATAAAGAATACTGGAGAATGCTCTCACAACCAACAGATTAAAATGAGAAAAATGTGGTAGAAAACTCAGTGCAGAAATTTCAGTGCCTGCACATTGAATTGGGACTAGCTCCAGCTCTGCAAAAAATAGTTACCTGCCTTACAAGAAACTGCTTTTGACTGAAAGCCACTGCAGCTAGCTGAGGAACTGTACCAGTCAGAATTGACTGCAAGATAAAAGATACTGCCGTGGTGCCAATGCCTGGGAATACATTCTGTCAGGAATCTTGTCTCAAGATTTTTATTAGGCTTTTCTTGGTTTAAATGAATTGCAACTCATCCTGCAGCAGGTCATCTCCCAAGTCAACCGAGGGCAAAAACCCCTGGAACCTCTCCATTCTGAACCTTCACAGTATCCTTGTGTTGCACCTTTAGCAAGGCTTATGCTTTGGGATATTACAGGGAACACATTATGGCTTCAAAAACTTTTCCAAACCAACAAGCAAAGTGCCAAAAGGTGTGCCACAAACACAAGTAACATGATGCCTGAATAATCAGGACTCATTTAAAAGCAGCCTTTGGGAAGGCACTAGCAGCATGTAAGATTAAAAGGGAATGTGTAAACTAAAACCAAAGTCCCATCTAACGCAGATACAGTGTAGGGTTGAATTATGGCATTTAGTTACTAAGCACCAAAGCCCCTCACAAAAGAGCTCCAATGACTCGATTCAGTTTTCTGTTTAAACATAGTTTGGGGCCATCCAGCAGTCAAATCAAAACAGAGGAAGGCAGAAGAGACACACTCACCCTCTCGCCTCTGGCAGCAGAAGAAAACAGCTGGCTCAAGATCACTAATTGCTGTGTCCCCACTCCCTCCCTCCCCAAATTTAAGAGACTTCCTGCCTTTAGTTAAAAATATTAGCATGAGTAGTGCTCTGAAAAAGCAGTATTATTTACAAAGCTGGAGAATTCCATCTCCCTCGCTTCTGTCGATTCATGAACTCAGTGTAAACTTTAAAAACTGTTGCTGACTTTTAAGAAGCTGGTGAGTTGTTAACAACTTCCTGGTAGTTTTATCTGGAATTTTAAAATTCTGAAAAGCTGCAGGCAGAGCGCAGGGAAAGGGCCGGTAAATTGAAGCTGATCCACTGAGAAGGTAACATAAACTCCTAACCTTGGCATTTCAAAGGTATCCCTTCTACCTAAAAACACGTAAGATGTACAAATCAGATACACAGCTCTTATGACACAGTTGTGAAAGATGACTGCCTTTAAGTTTCAACTATTTTATCTATGTTAACAACATCGAGTATTTACCTGAGCCCCTGGGCAAAATCCTCAACTTCCAACACTCAGAGATGATTCAGAATTGCTCGCCTTGGGTACAGCATTCAGGACAGCAAGACCATTAACTTCAACTTCTCACATAGTATTTATTTTATTACAGGTGTATTTCTTCCATTGGGCTTATATTTTTGTAATTGTTTTCATGCTACTGTTTGCAAATACTTCTTTCAGCTTCTTTCCTTGTAAAGGGCAAGGCAGAGACAGTACCTGCAGAAAAGGAAGCTGAACTACTTTGTGGTTACGCAGTGGGTTTGCCATCTTCTCAAACACTTTCAGACAGATTAAACCATCTTAATTTCTTGCAGTTAACTTAAAACTTTATTACTTGCCAACACCCTTATCCAACCGCATACCGCTGGCTAGCCGAAATCTCTGCCCCGCTGCCAGCTGATCATCAATCACTTCAGCACCTGGCCTCTACCTAGCTCAGCCCGGCGGTTTGCCCACCGCCACACCAACCCTCCCTCCGCCCCCCTCAGAGGCACCGCACTTGTGCTAGGTTTGCTCCTTGGATCGGGAACCCTGTGATGACCGTGTCTCTCATGAGGGACTCCAGCCTAGAGGGGCCGGACGAGGAGCAGCTGGGGCCACAGAGGTCCCTAGGAGCGTAGATGCTGCTGCGGCTCAGGGGCCTGGCACCTTTATACTTCTAACAAACACACAAAGGAGAGGGATATGTTTTATAAGAAAAGTCTTTCTTCCACAGATAGCACGATGGAATGTGTTCACAGCCTCGCTGTCACAGGCACAGAGAAGCTGGTTCAAAAAGCAAGTACAGAATATAAATACCGAATAGTTTGCACAAGAAGGTACAGAGAAGGTCAGGTCAGGCCCTAGAAAAAAGAAACCTCAAACAAAACCGTAGGAGCCTTGTTCTGTGAACAGCATGGCGTAAGTGCTTCAGGTAAAACAGGCACCTGCTCTGTACGTGGAGAGCACTCATCTTTTCCCCGTCGTGGCACTCTCACCAAAGTGACGTCCCTACGGTATATTAAGTTTGAGTTGCCAGGAAGAAGAGCAATTCCTCCACCCTGGCAAACATACAAGGCATCTAAAGATGCTTTTGTGATCTCTAAATCAACTTTGTGGTCTCTTACTATATTTTTAAGCACCAATGGGGAGATACCGGGAAGATGAAATCGCCGCCTACTTTACAGATAAACAAAACATTTCTTAAAAGAAGACAATTTATTTCTTTGCATCTGACTAGAATGTGAAGACTGAAGTAATTTTGATCTACCAGACAGTAAATGTGAAGATAATTGCTTCAAAATTGTTTCTGAAGTTAAAAAAAAAGTAAATGATATCTTGTCTGTGTATAACGTACTCAATTTTTCTGTCCTTTTGAAGATGCACTGCCTGTGCTCATCATGATAAATGCAGCCTTCAAAAGGTATAAATTTCCCATTTTTACAGTAACCATTTTTTTTCCATTTCAGTCTGAGGGAGCACTGAATGTTTCCTCACAAGTAAGGGGAAGTTGTGCTTGCCAGTCGCCATCACAGAAGCACAAACCTATTTGTTTATCCACTGCTGACACCTGACAGTTCTGCACATAGTAGGCCACTTACCCCGGCCAGAACCCCTCGGATGAGGGAGAATCAGTTTATGGACTACAAAAGTTACCATCTTCAGCAGGCAGGCAGCCAAACAATGCTCATTTTTAACTTCTATTCCCTTCTTCAGCTATTGTGTTACAGCAAATAGAGTCATTCTAACATGAGGGATTTATCTTACTAGTGATGAACCTGACCTTCAGAGTCTAGATCCGCACTTTCCCAGCACTTGGGGATCATGGACTTTGGGTCAAGCATTCCCCATAAGCCATCTGTCCTCACCATGATCACACCACAGATTCCTCATATGCTGCATCAGTTACAAATTGGTGTACAGCAGTACTTTTATAGACTGAGACACCCTCCACGTATCGCAAGAATTAAAGAGCAGCCTGCCTGGCAAACACAAAGTATATTGGGGACAGCATGTAAGAATACCTACACTGGATGCAATTTCAAGATGATCCAGGACTCATGAGTCAGCTGAGGATGGAAAAAGTCACAGCAAATAACTTGCAGGCCTGAAAACTGTCCTCCTCCTTGCCTCCCTACGCAAGTTCACAGAACAAATAGCTTAATTTAATTGTTCATCGAGCCCCTCAGATTAGCTTGGGATACCAGAAACGACACAGCAAGCAGTCATAAGAGTGGCAGAAGTGACCTTATAAAAAGCTACCTCTTGCCCCACACAAACCTAATCACCAAGTTATTACTCAATATCCTGACAGCAAGACAGAGGACAAGGCAGCAACACAAAGAACCTGTCTCTCCCTTTCATCTTTCTGGGAAAGAGCAAAAAAGAGAAGACAACCCAGAGCCAGAGCTGGTGTTACATGCTCTTAACAGACACTTAATTAATCATATCGTAACAAGGCCCAGAAGTGACTATGAAACACCTCTGGGCTCAGAAGAGCTTACTGCCTTCTCACCTGGCTGTAGGAACCCCTCCACCGATAAGCAACCCAATCAGAAATTCACCTTTGCTGCTGACTTGCAAGTATGCCATCAGGATGAAGATGATCCTAGAGAAAGCAAGCCTAGCTCAAGCCCAGCTATTCCATTCATTTTCCTTCAGCTCATTCCCCCTCAAGGGGAAGGGGGGAAATCAAGATTTTAATGTTTAACTAGATGTTGAGAACAGGTGTACTATTTGCTTCCTCTCTGATGTCAAAAATCTTACTGTGTAAGAAGGACTTCAGACAGTGAAGTCCTCACCACAAGAAAACAAAAAACAAAACACAAACAAACAAAACAAAATCTGTATTTCCCTTTCCTTTTTCTCCCACCCCCCAGACATTAAGATATAATAAGCTATAGAATAGGATCTACATTTTTGCCCTATAAGCTTTAAAACATTATTTTAAAACATAAAAATGTAAAAAGAAAAAAAAACAACAAACCATCATCAGAAGAAACATGTATTAAAAGATGCACTAGGTTTGTAAACAGCATTAAATGCTCAGCACTTCAGTGATTTGTGGTAAACCTTCAGAGCACCTAAGACACTTGCAAAGCAATTTTCTCAGTCATCCTCTAGAGGTCTAGTATTAGTCTTTTTACAGCTACACAAAAACTGAGAATAAAAGCCTTACCCAGAGTGCTAGAAGGAACACTGCCAGACTTAGATGTTCTTCATCTCATGAGCATAAAAAAAAAAAAAAAATTACTCACACTTACAGCACTGTTTGTATGACCACAGCATCCACTTCAAATGAAATCACAGCATCATTTTGTGTCGTCTGCTTTACTAACCAAGAAGCACCCAATACAGGTGTCACTTCATGGTATGACTATTCCTATGCCCATTCTAAATTAAAAACAATATATAAAATAAATAAATAATGTTGCTACGATTATCAACAGGAAGTTACGTAATTTCTATTTGCCTTTATGATAAGCCTGTTGCATATATTTGGAGTAATGTACTTCCCAACCTTTGGGAGCCTATTACTCCTATATCACACACGAGAAAGCTCTTTGGGAAGTTTGCTAAAAAGACATTCTGCTATAGATACTAATGTTAGACCAGCTTTTCAGTTTTAGGGTTTCTTTACATCTTCTGCAGTACCACACAGCCTCTACTGAGCACACAAAAGCTCCAACTTCTTGAAGCCTGTGATCCTGAAGAGCACGACTGCGCTCTTTTTCCAGCCTTGCAGGAGCTAGTTTTCATTTCCTTTCTTAGAAATTGCTGTATTCACACAACACCAAAGACATGCATCTACTGACACTTACTCGGAGTAGGCAAAAAAGCATGCTAATATTCTGTGCAAGGAGAGCTGATTTGATCTACACATTCCAATTTGCTGCTTTCCTGTCATTTGCCCTGTTGGAAAAAAACACTGACAATTTTGGCAAGTTACACTGTTGATGCCAGTTTCAAACACTGAGTGAGGCCGGCTATTAGAAATTTCCTAAACCTCTAAGGAACTAAGTGTATTGCAGGTAATTATACATGCACATACAATAAAATCTCACAACCCACTGAGTTACCACAGCATCTGTACCTGAGAGAGAAGACGCGGAAGCGCCGTATATGAGAGTATGTGTAGAAGTACAAAGGATGATGAATGTCTGTGCTATATATCACATCTCTCCGTAAAAGCGTATTTATCAAAGAAAACACAGCTGTCTCCCAGCTGCCAGATGAGAAGAGCAAATGGCTACAGCAAATGGCTAGCAGCCATTCCCAATGCCATCCTGTTATTCTGGCATAGACGCAGTATCAAAGGCAAATAAACAAACTTGCTGAGACAAGCACATTTCCTACAGCAAGTGCTGGAGATCTTCTAAATGTTTTTTTTAAGGCATTTATAAATTAGTATTTGTAAGAGTGAACAGTAGTTCCATAAACAGTTTAGTGGGTTGCATGTTTTTGTTGACATAGGCCAATATAAGCACAAGGTTTCTGTGTAGAAAACAAGACTTGGATCAACAAGCTAACTTTTGTTGTGCAAGGCTTTCAACGGGAAGGAATAAATACATAAATTACTCCCAGTTCTTGGCTCCAATTAGATCTCAATTTCCAAAGTACCTGAATAGGCTAAAAATACAAACCAGGGGCTTAAACCACATTTATGGGAAATATTCAGCTGTTCAAGACATGCAATGATAATTCATTTCTCTGTAGCTGCATGGGATGTTCTGGGGTTCCTGCTTTGACAGAGTATCTTAGAAATCCCTACAGCAGAGCATGTGCAAAAGAAAAAGGGGCAAAATAATAATAATAAAAAAAATTAAAAAAACCCCACAATTCCAAATTATTCTGTGGCTATTGGGACATATTTAGATCCTTGCTTATAAGACTATAAGGACAAACTGGATAGATATAATTGTGGGAGCATTATGGTAATTTGCAAGTAAGAAGAAGAATTATAAAAACTAACAGGAAGGACAGAAAAAAGTTCACACCAGTCTGAAGAACTGGGTAGTCAACAACTTATCAGCTGAAAGCATGAAAAGAAACATTTTTGACAGATATGGACGCCACTAGGAACTGACAAAAAAAA
>JAVJGG010000007.1:31207607-31225070 GCA_035590195.1 Aviceda cuculoides
GGGGCGGCTCCGCGGGGGCCTCGGCCTGGCCCCGCCGGCCGCAACCCACCGCCCTTCGTAGGCAGGTGCCGTCTCCCCTGCAGCCGAAACCGGCGTTCGGTCACTGTATTTATAAGTGAGATTAAGGCAATCCTAAATTTCTGTCTTACCTGGACGTCTGCCTTCTCTCTAGCCGAGTATTGTCTGTTTTGAGGAGCAGGACTATCGCTACCCCCGTGTTTCAGTGGATTAAACACATTCTGGTAGCGCAGAAATGAACAGCAAAGCACAAAAGAAAAACACTCTTGGAGTTTGTTATTTTACAAGAAAGTTCTGTTTATAGCAGTGGAGCAATGAGCAAGGCTTAAGCCTTTTCTAGTCAGTCATTTGTTCATAGCACCTTACGCCACAGAATCTCCATGCCCAGAAACGCAGGTTTCCCTGCTCGGTACAAACCACCGAAGCACATCAGGCCCGCGGCATTACATCAGGGAAACATACAGGAAAGAGTTGTGTTCCTCTTCTGTCTCTGCTCTTTAGGACATGCCTCCAAAGCAATGCTGCACAAAACAAAACCAACTTTACCCAATGATGACAAAAAAGTCTTGGATAATGGGCTGTTGCAGATCTGAGAAAGTGTCACTGTCATGGAAAAACTCCACAACTGATTGCACACTTGATGGCTCTGGGGGCTAAGACAGACCCCACTTGTGTCCCTCTTCGGAGCTCTGGAAAAGAAGCCTTATGCAGCTAAGACCACAGAGCCATTATTTCCCATTTCAGGGTCACTGCAATCCATTAAAGCGAGTATGGTCCCAGGGAACAGCAGAAGAAAAGAAGTTGCACTGTTAACAGGCGGTCACGCCCAAAGGCATGACCTGTGATACAATCACAATATTTATCACAGAAAAAATTCCCCAAATTTTATTGGAGTAGTTTTCCTTTAGCCAAAGTAAGAGTTAACTTCTGGACTTATGTACCTTATTAAGTAAATTATACTGAGATCCACAAAGTTGCTGAAGGTGAAAGAAAGGATTAAAGAGTTAAGTATATTAATTCAAGATGGAATATTTATGGTTTCATCAAGCAGAAGTAACTAGGTAATGATAACTGGCTTTTTATTTATACTCCTACCACATAGTGATGGTTTTATCAAAATTATCTTCTTTGGGGAGGAAAAATCAGTGTCAGGACTACAAAAAGAGATCATTTAAGTTTTGGTCATTGTTCAGTGCTACACCTATTTTCTGTACTTTGTTTTAAAAGGTCAGTAAGGAGCAAAGAAGCACTGCTGCTCACAGCAATTTGTGGACGTTAGCTTCTGCAGGAGATTGGGAATCAAGATTCATGCTTTTAACTACAGGCCAGGAGAAACAAGAAAACATTTTCCTAGTTGGGTGTTGCATCACTGCCAAAGTTAAAAAGATGACTTTGACTCTTTGAAAAACCTACCCTACATTTACCTTTCACACTTCTCTGATTGCCTCATGAGGCAACTCCTGCTTTGTTGGCTAAGCAACATGTTTTGTGTCTTACAATTTCCACTGTAGGTACTCACTGTTCACTGTTGCTTAGTTTTTTTCAAATCATACCTCAAAATGTGTCTATAACATACCTCACTTGTAAGCTAACATCATACGTAACATCTTGACAAAGAAAAGTCTGCATAAAACTGTCATTGTATTTATCTGTTCATACCCACTGAATACAGTAAATACAAAAAAAATCCTGTGAAACATCACAGATACCATGAAAATAGCTATAAAATGGAGTGAGTGACAAAGTTTCTTGAGTGCAACCACTAAAACAAGGTCTGGACCTCAAGGCTGTTCAAGGGGGACAGCTTTTAGGATGACTTCGTAGTTCCCAAACTTTTGCCTATTTTCTCCCCTCTGTGCTTACAATGTAGTTGGTAACAAGGAATTAGATTATGTTAACTTGAAACTAGCTTTGAATGAGCTTTCTTCTTCTGTGAGATGCAAATTAATCTCTTCCCTTCTGGTATCTATGTGCTCTGCCCATAGGAAGTGGCACTTCAAGGAAAGTGATTTATGCATGCACAGCATCAGGGTTCTTGTCTTTGTGTTATACATACCTGACTGGCCTCAGTTCCAGTATGAAAATGGTTAGGGAAACAGATTATTACAGGCTTGAGACTTACGTTTCAAGTCATAGTCTCAGAGATGTTTTTTAAAGAGGAAACTATTTACTAAAATAAAACCAGATGGAGTTCTAGGGAAGCGTGAAACTAAGGGGGAATAAGATGGACCCTGGCCACAGTGTTTCCAAGTGGCAAAGGGTCTGTCTGGTACATCTCAGGGCATATGTTTCAAATCTTTGTCAAGGTAAAAAAAAAAAACCAAAACCAACTTTAAGGTAGGACAGAAGGACACAGATTATCTTCTGAATTAAAAGTTTTTTCCCTGGGTAAAATACCAAGCTCTGGAAGAGCACCCTAACTCCAGACATGTCTCACCGACCGGACTGTCAGAGGCACAAAACTGTAAGAGCAGAGATCTCTACCTTCACCACAGGGAGGGACATGACTGAAGGTGCCATGCATCATACTCCAAATACGTTCAGAGGGGGAAGGCACACAGCCTAATTACAGGGTAATCATCTTCATTAGCCAGCTATAGGAGTCCCGTAACAAAATGAAGCAGGACCCCAATTACAGGATGATGTTCCCATCACTCAAGGAAACAAATATGCTTAGATGCAACTTCAGTCGTGATTACAGGGAAGCCAGAGCCCTTTTCCTCATCCCCTGCCTTGTTTCCTTCATCACAGTTCTTCTAATGCTTCCTTGTTTGTTCATGAGTACCTTTCCAGAGTGGGAGGGTAAGGGAGAGAGAGCAGAAAAATCCTGATGACAAAACTCAAAGTCCCTATCTGTACAACAATACCAAACCCACAGCAGATAGCTTGAAGCTCTCCCCCTGAAGCAGTTCTATGCTGTCCTCCTTCAGTAAGCAGGATTTCCTCCTCCCACTTCCAGCAGCTCCCTGGAACAAAACTTTCCAATGTATCTTACTTGAAAACCAACAGCTAGAGGTTTTTCTTTTAACTATTGCATATTACAGCTTAAAACAGAAAAAAAAAAAAACCAAATGAAATGGAATAAAACTATGAGATACATCTTCCAAAAACCATGTCTACTGAGAGATTTACCTCACATCTGGTGATGAGAGGCTGCTGCAAAAGCTCTTCAGCAGCAAATATGAGCTAAGATCTTGAGCTTTGCATGTAGAATTCCAGGTAAGGCCATTATAAGTCATTAGTAAAAAGCCTGAATCTTCCCAAAACTTAAAGATGAACCACAATTCCTATGTTTTCATGAAGAGGGGAGCACATAAAGTTCTTCTGTTCCTTCTGGATATGGTAAGAGCACTGTGGCAATTCAATGTAAAGACAAACTTTTTCACCAGGGAAAACTATGTTCTCTCCCTGTGCATAGAGAGCAAAAATCTCTCTTCAAAGTATAGAAGAGCCCATTGCAAAATGTTAGCTCTGCTATATGAATCCTCCTGCTCTAGTAGAACAGTGAGATGAGATCTATCACCAACTTGCATAGAACACAAAGAGCTCTGAATTTTCTATAGAGCAGTGGATCATGTCCATAAGATTTTCTAGATAAACTGCTGGAAAGCATAATGCCACATGGGAAAAGACCTGGACTCCGATTACAGAGAAAAATTCTTACTCAAGGAATGAGAAGTGCTTAGACTAGGCAGAGGATCATAAATTACACTCTTATTACACAGTTGCCAGGCTAAATTGCACTGGAGCATTAAGTCAGTAGAGCAGAGACATGAGTTGTGATTATAGGGAGGTTACATCATCCACAATCATCATTTTCCCCTCCCTCTTCTGAGACTTTACTGTGTTTGTTTGCTTAGACTTTCTTGTGTGCTTTCTCTTGCTTGCAAATTTATCTTTGATGCACTGTAAGCACAAATTCTTACCAAAAATAATTATTCAATTTAGGAACTTCATGCAGGAATGACACATAGGATCACCCGATAGGCACAAAAGTCTCAAAAAACTATCACAGCTAAGCAGTAAGCTATTATTCAGGTCAGGATTGCACACACAAACATGGCTTGCACTGGGCAGGAAATCAGTGCACAGGATATGGTTCAGTGCCTATCTCCAAAAAAGCTTCAGATGAAGAAAAACTGGTGCAAGAGGGGAAGGCTACAGCTTGCATTTAAATTGACCCCAGCATGGTAACACAGGCCAACTCACTAGGAATTCACTTAGAATACCATCTGTGGCAAAGACTGTTGTTTGAGTACATTAATTAAAAGTCCCAAGTTCAATGTTAAGTTTGTTCTAGTTATGGAAGCAGCACATCAGCTTTTAATTTCATATTCCCAGTACAATTTTAGCAGCCCATTAGGCCTTTGTGCAGCAGGTGCCAACACCAGTGGAGCTCTTCAGTGCTTTCCTTCAACTCCAGGGGAGCGCAGGGTCCCAAACAGAAGAGTCCTGCTAGCTTCTAGGGCCCCATCGCTGACATATTTCCTGGGGGATAAAATGAAGTTTAGATTCCCCATGCCTCAAGGTGCTGAGCACTCGGGACCTTGCAGGAGCAGCCAGCTGAAACAGTAAGAACAATCTGTATAGGGCGACATGAATGCCCTAAGTGTACTTCGAATCTTTGCCAAGAGTTTATTTGGCTGCCCTGCTGTGAACACCTGTGCCTGAGGACAAGCAGCCACAGGAGCGTTGCCGCTGACACAGGGAGGTGGTGGGAGCGTGTGGGGACAGGGCAGGGATTCCCCTTTCAGCATCATTGCGCAGGGAGATCAGCCTAAGCTGCCACTGGAGCCATAGCTCCAGGGAGAAATACACAACCAACGCACTGGAAAAATACGGGCGGAGATCTCCCGGTTAGGGTTTCCTAATTCTGGAGCCATTCCAGGCCCAGCTCCTGCTTGAGGCAGGACAATCTGTCATCAGAGAGCAGTAGCACGATGAAAAACTTCAGCTGTTGCCTCTTGCCTTGACACACCACCCGCATCAGGCAGAGCTTCGGCCAGACTTGGGCTCTGGCTCCTTTTGCATCAGTCGGCCACAAGGATGGGGCTCAAGCCTTTAGCTTGGCATATTAAAAAGAACTTAGAAACACTACATTTGTGTAAAAGTGGTTTTCCTCACTCAGGCAGTCCTAACGACCTACACTACACCTCTGAATGACTCATGGCTTAAAATGTGAGAACGTGTAAAGTTAATGTCCTCAGTGTGGGATAGGAAGCAAGGACTAAACACAGCACAAAGCCGTCCTTGTGGTCAGGGGTCCTCGGTGAAACCTCTGCGTAAGTACTCAGTGCTAGCAACCGAGAGTTAGTAATAGCTACGCACAGCTTGACACACTTCACTCAAATAGACAGAAGAGACGGTGGAATCAAGGTGAAGGAGTGGAACTGAAATACTTTACAGTCCAAAACCTGCAAACAGCAGTAACGAATGACTCCTCAAACAAGCATAAACATTAATTATACCAGAGGAAGCCACGCGCACCTAGAAACACAGGCTCTTTTTGTTTGTTTGTTAAGCCATTTCACATGAGTCATTACAAATGAACACCAGAGCTGAGCACAAACTGTGTTGAGTCACAACCATATTAATTCTAAAAATTCTGACACCCCATTTTCTGCAAATATTCAGGGACCCGAGCATCCATTCCAACCCCACTCCCTTCCCAGGCAATTACTCTCCATTCACCTGTTCTGCAGAGCATGTTTGTGCACAGGGTTTATGGCAATATTCTTTGTTTGGGTAAGAGTCCTCCCTCCCTCTGCGGGGCTATCGTGTTGTCTGCCCCGTTACTAGTTTAGGCTAAGGAAGAAAGACTGCCAGGAGCATGGCAACTTGTTGGAGAGAAGGCTGGCTTCTAAGCCATTTTAGATTTGATTCATGTAAAATTCACAGGTTAAAGCTGAAGGACATTCCTAGAAGTCCTTGCTTCAGGAAGCCCTGCAGTCCTGCCTAGGCCTTTTCTACAACATGCACAGGTTCTATAAGATTTTGGTTACTTCCAGTTGCTTTTTAAGGCAACTCCTAAACTCTGAAGTAAGGGGCTCAAAGATTCTTCCTGTTACTTTAGGAAACTGTCACTAAGGGGGGAAGACAGTTCACAAGTTTTGCTTCTGTTTTGTCTTTTAAACTTCTGCAGGAAGCCATATAATGTAACAGAACTTATTTTTTGTAACACACACTTATTTAAAGACCCAGGTATTTTAGCAAAGTTCACTGTAACAAGAAATTAGGATGAAAAAGAGTAGAAAAGGGAAAAGGCTGGTGATACCCACCTTTATGTAAATCAGTTCATGCAACTCCATTTGCGATACCTTGCACAGTACCAGGCACCTATCTCAAGTATAGTCCTACCAGGTGGCGTGGGAAGACAGATGAACGCCATCAAAAATTTAAACATACTGAGAAACTGAAAGCCTTAGAAAGCAATTTAAGGAGAGAACATAACAGTGTATCAAAGAAAGAAGGGTGTAAAGCAGTTTGCTGTCCCCTATTCTCCCCAGCACATGCAGCTACAGAGCATTTGGCAACTTTCAGAAAGAAGAAAAAAAATTACACTTTTCTTCACAGGTGGTTAGATTACAAAACTTGTCATTAGAAGAAATTGTTCAATCTAAGGTTAACAATACTCAGATATTCTGATTAGCAAACATGCCTACAGGGTTTGACATGTCAAGCTGATCTCTAAATACACAAGGTAGAGACGCAACTCAGGGTGGGACAACCTGCGCACTAGGGATTCCTCACGTTCCACCCTGGACCATCTGATACCAGTCACTCTTAAAGCAGACAGGATGCGGACCAGGTGGGTGGGCAATGCCGCTCGATGGCGTAGCTGCGGCGTGACAGTGATGGAGCAGCTGACAGACCCCTTGCGTGCTGCTTTTCCCCGTGGCTGCGTTCCTCCTGCAGAACCAATCCATCCGTGCTGCTATAGATGCCAAAGTCATCGTTGCAGAGGCACTTTCCACTTTTTCCAGGAACTCAAACTTTCAAAACATGTGTTTGTAAGGCTGAAAGATTTTGCGCTTGCTCTCCAAGAGTAAATCACACTTTTGTGTAAATAAAGTATTTTCGGTAATTAGAAATAATAATTTGGGTGGGAAAAAAGGGGAAGCTTGGAAACTCAGATGGCTTTTTATTTTGAATAAACATATAAGGCACTTAGAAATACAGCCACATCACAAGAAATTGCTAAACTTGTAACACCTGGATCACCAGTCAAAGCACCCATCTTTCAGAAGCTATGCACATGCTCAGCAAGCTGGACGAAGACATCCAGCACGCATACCAGTGGTTCCAGTTCTACTTTTACTCCTGGCTTCTCCTAAGCTCTATTTCAGATAATGAAGCATATTCAGCCACCAAAGAGACAAAGAAAAGCAGAAAGAATTCCTTAGCTACAGCTGACTGCTACACATTTTATTCTTTTTTCTTGGCTTCAGCATTAGGTCATCGGGTAATTTTTAGTAACATTTTGTATTCATAAAAGCTGAGATTTACAGCCTGTAGAACTTTTTGAAAGCATCACATCTACAGAAGTTATTAACAAAAGACAGTATAGTATATTCCTAAAAGTGATTTCCCCCCCTCGATGTTCTAACATTAAAAATTTTTGTTAATTTTTAAACATATTTTCAAAAAATTTATGAGAATAACGTCTCCTATGGCTAGCAGATTACTAAGATGGTTAATTATCAACTCTTCTTCATGCTTGAGGATTCTTGTGCCAGTAAACACTTACTCAAGAATCCTGCAAAGCCTCAATGTCTCACAAGCAGAGACTTTCTACTCATGTTGATAAACACAAGAAGAGAAATATTATTCCACTTGCTAGCCAAACAGTACTTTCTTCCAAGACTCGACCTTTTTAAAACTGTCACTTTTCTTTTAATGGTAACATGATTAAGGGTGTAATTGGAGATCTGTATTTGCTGGTGCCTCTAGGGTGGTGTTCTCCTAATATCTGAAAAATCAAATACAACCCACATACGCAGCTTTAAGAAAATGTAAAATAGAAAATCATAAACAGGTGCAAGAAAAGCAAGATTAAAAACTCATTCTCCTTTTCAAAATCTTTTCTTTTTAAACAGGTTCTGAAACATTTCCAGTTCTGCCATCTCCTCTATTTATCTTCCATAGAAGTGTGCAACTGCTAATATCTTCTGCATGACTGATACTCCTCACTAGGCAGCTCCATCACTTTTGCTAAGGACCTTCAAAGGAAAATAAATTCTGTCAAGTATTTGATATTTTCTAGTTACCAAAATTGTGAAGGAAAAAGACATCAAAGGCCATGGAAGTGGAAATCAGTAAGAATTCAGGACTAGAGCACAAACTGAAGAAACACCTATAATGTGGTTAATTGAATTTTCATTGCTCTTGTAATAATCTCTTTTACATTGCACTAACCATGTGAGAATTCTTTTCCTATAAACAAGTAGGATGCCTTTGGATTTTTCATGAAAAGGCACCATCAATAGCTTGCGAGGAAAACCAAAGTGTTCTTAAGAGAGACATCAAATCCCAGTTATTTGCAACAGTTGTAACCACACTTTCCAGATTCCTGCATTTGAATATAACATAATGCCAGCTTAAGTAAAGGCATGCAAGGCTGCTGGAAATGTGGGGTTTTTAAAATTCTGACAGGTAAAGAAATTACATCAATAAATCATTACAGTCTGCCCACCCCCCTTTAAAGTTCCCAACACAACTGTACCAAAAAACCTGTTATGCTAAATCTCCAACAGGCATTACTATTACATTACTGTTCTAGTTAGAACTTAACCTTTGTGATTCTGATTACACCTCCTTTATGAAAATCTGAGAAGCAACAGCGTATATAGACACCCTTCCACCCTTTTTTTAAACTGAGTAAACTACCAGAAAGAATTATCTGCAGAACTGCTTTTAAACAAAAAGTCATTAAAATAATTTTTGACATAGTAACTGACACAGATTTGGGGTATTCCATAAATTCATCACCAGAGCCTCAGACCTCCAAACTTGCTATTACTGAAACTTGCTGCTAAGCTTTTGCAGGGTTATGTCCTGCCTGCAATCAGAATACAGCACTGAGACGAAATATACTCTGAAAAAAAAAAAAAAAGAAAAAGAAAAAGAAAAAAAAAAGATATTTCAGGATTCTTATGCATGAGTTAATACTTCTAACTACAGAAATGAGCGATTGAGGTTGCAATTATTCCCTCAGAAACCCACTTCTGTCCCATACCTTGAAAATTTTGCATAAAATTCTTAAATTATGTTTTTTTTCCAGGCCAAATACAAGACTCCACATTTAAAATTACTGAAGAGCTCTTGACCCTCAGGATTACTAACAACTCATTTTGACTTTTAAAAAATAACAGTAACGACAAAACCATCTTTTCAGTATCTGACAAAATGTACAGAAAACCAAAGCCAAACAAAATCACCTGCACCTGGTCATCTTTTCTCCATTGCCACAAAGCTCCACATCAAGATTAATGAATAGGCTTATTTCTAATAAGCTTAAGAACAAATATAGAATCAAGCTTAGTAATAATTCTCTGGGAGCTGCATCATGTGCCCTGCCATTGTAAGAGCTTCCTGGACTGTAATTTCTCCACAGGAAATTCCACACTACTTGCTTGGTAGAAGAGGTACAAGATCTTGCTTTTAGAAATAAGACATGGAAAGGGATGCCCACTGTCAGTATTTAAAGTGCTGAGAATTTGAACTGATGCCCCAAAGACTTACTTCGCTGGGACTGGGAAACATCTTCCCCAGCATATCTTAAATTTCTAATGAAATAGGCATGATTTATATTATGCAATGTTGAAGGTCATTTGGGAAAAGTTCAATCCCTAAAATGGCTAGATTTCTTCTTTGGACAGTTCAGCACTTTATTTAAACAGATACAAACGCATGTCTCATCTCTTTTCCAAAATCTTACTCAATAGGCAAAAAGCTCATTGAGCTTCACAGTGCATCCCTTGGCAGGGATTAATCTTTTGGTGTGTATCTTCTGGTACAGTGGTGTGATCCAAACCATCATAAGTAAAACAGCCTTTCAGATACCTTTGTCATGCCTACAGATGTTCTATTGTTCAAAACACTAAAATCGACACCCTAAATCCTGAGATGCTTCAAATTCAAGATACTTCTGTAAGACTGTCTTTTTAAAGTTTAAACCAAAGATCAGTCAGAATAGAGATGCGCTCTATAATTAGTGAAATAACAACTAGATTCTGTGCCATGTAATAATTTTACTGAACAAATAGCTCTCAAGATGTACTTTTCATATTTTTTATATACAAACCCCATAGAAGAATAAAGCTTTAAGTAATGGTTTTACAGAATATGTTGCAATTAATCATGGCATAGTATGTTCCCACATATTCAATACCAAGCTCACAAGTCAGAAGGATCTATCACAGGTCATTTAAAACTGTAACACACCCATCTCATCTTTGCAATTACAAATGATTTTTAAGACACCCCACTCTTCAGCAGCACTTAGCTTTCACCCAATGCAAGTTAATCTACAAACAAGTACTGAAATCCTGGAGGTCTGATTTAGGGACAACATTCAGCATCGCCTCAGACATTTAGTACAGGATAAATTAATTTACTAAATGGAAAGTTTCTCTTAAGCACTCTTTGGGTAACTTAAACACATTTAGTTAAGGACAACACACAAATATAACTTATAAGGTATCTTCTCCAAACAATGAGTTTGTGCTAACATGCAGAATAACACCACTCGCAGAATTTCATTAGTGTAGCTTTTAAAGCATTTGCAAACCATAGCTAGTACGTTTTTTCTTGACTATTTGATTCAGGGGCTATGGCAGTTAAAATGCAATGTTAGCATTTTCAAGGCTACTTTAAAATAAAATGTAATCATACTAATCATCATTTACTTTTTTTGTACTTAATTATCTCATTGTAGTCACATTTCATTAAACCAAACAAATTAAAGTTCAGAATACTAAGTGTGAGTGATTGTGCTTTATGAATTATTTCTAATGTGCCTCTAAAGAAAACCAAACCAAAACCATCCCAACTTAACAACCAAATTTAAAAATCTGGGATAAATCTATCAAAAAGCCCAAGCCACTGAGTTACCAAAACATTAGCAAGAACAAGGTTTCAGAAAGATGCAACAGTGTGATCACATTTTGAATTTTGACATTTTAAAGCTTTTACTTTCATTGATGGAAGGCAATTAACTTTTATACCCCCTCTTTTTTTCTTTCCTTTAAATCACAGCAGAAATCAAATCATCAAGTGTGAGTGATTACCCATGCTTACTCTAAATGGCAGACAACACAAGTTACAGAAACCTAGACCAAGACTACAGTAGTTTACAAAACATAAAACAAGGTTAACAGATAAGCCTTCTTTAGGATAATACATAGGAAGGGTTTTAGGAACTTTATATCAATAACACAGGCTATGCAGTGTTTTCTTGTCCCTTCCAGAGGTCTGTGAAATAAAGTAGTAAACGTGTTCTCTTCAGTATTCAGTTCAGTAAGAGTTTAGTTGCAAAAAGATTATACTTACATAAATATAAAAACACATCATAAAGCAAAATATTTTTAATTAGTAAGCCAATCATAAATAAATTCACCTAAAATTAACAGAAGTAGCTGTGTTCCTTCTACATTGATACTTTTTTTTTAGCATGTTTCAATAGTCAACTTCATTGTCTAGCCTGGGACAAAACAATTCATCATTGAGCACTCAACAATTCTGCACACTGAGCTAAGTCTTTTTTTTTTTTTAGTTACATTTTTTACATTTTCTTTACAAATGTAACACTTATGTACATTATATATTTTATTTCTACAATTGATGTACTTTACTGAAATTCTACAACTTTCACAGGGAATTCGCTGAAGTCTTTAGTAAATATGAATCATTCCTTTTAAAAAGAAATTCATATAAACAACCAACATACATCACTGCCCTTTGACATCTCTGTCGAGTATTTGGATCTGGAAGGGCTACTATAATAAATGTAAGAAAAAAGGCTTCACCTAATTGTACATTTCATTAAGAAATATCATCCCACATAGCTACATAAATTCACCGGCTTGCAATAAACAAAGCACCATACTGCTGCACAACTGGAAACGTGTATAAACCAATTTAAAGTTTACTAGTGAAACAGCTTCATCATTCCTAGCACTTTTAGACTGAAGTAAATCTGCAAAATTCTTTTGGAGATGTATACTTCTTTAGCTGTAAAGCTTCCAAAACAGTGCTGGTCACTGTATATTGTGAAGAACAAGCATCCACTTTCGTAACTCCCCATATGCTTTTCTTGGCCCGTGCTTCTGTCTGAAGTCAGGATTTTTCTTCTATTTATTCCTTGTTCACTTACAAATCTGCTGCTGAATATTAAGTAAGAATTCATAATATGAGAAAGCTGATTCTGTCCGATCCTCAATTAAATGCTGAAAAAAATCTGTTTTGGCAGGGTTCTCATCTCTGAAAGAAGAGGGGAAGGTATTTTAGTCCAAACGTTGAGAAAAAAAATGCACTGTAAATTCAAGCATAGGTTCTAATGAATTCCTTATTGTTCTTTGGAGTCTAGATTCAGACCAAAGATACCAAAGTTTAGAAAAAACCCTGAAGTTTGTAATACACTACCAAACAGCAGCGTCTTTGTAAGAAATATAAAAATGTAGAACAGTGGGTGAAATAGCATTTAAAATACCTTGTAGAAAAAAAGGAAACAAAAACTATTTTTAGAAGTTCACAAATATGCTGGTTGCAACGAATTCTGACAGAGTTAAATTAATTCTTGGTAAAGATTAAAAAAAAAATTGAAAATTTACATCTCAATCCCCCCCCAGTTTTTCTTATCTCACAACAGAACAGGGAAGGTAAACATGTGAAAGACCCAGTATCTAAAATTATTACCCCAATAAAAATTTGCTGGGACACAACAAATATTTGCTGGGGCACAGTTCTCTGCACCAGTATAGTACAGTGTGCAGTAAAGCCCTGCTATTTACTATGGTTTCTCAGCACTACTCGCCATTCAAGCAGCAGCCACAACGCCAACAGCTGAAGAGCTTCAGTCCTAGGTTTAAACATTATTTATCTGACTGAGAAAGTCATCATACTCTCTAAAATGTGATCTCCCATCCGGCTCAGTAAAATGAGTACTCTAGAGAAGACAAAAGAAATGTAAACTCAAGCATAAAGAGTTTATAGAATTCGAAACTTCTTTAAGCAAGTCGCAGCTTGAAAAAGCTTGAGAAGCTTGCCTCATCTGTCATAAATCAGCTGCTGTATGGAGCTCGGTAACAAATAGATACAAGCATTAAACCATCTACAGATTATTAACCTTACTTGAATTTTTTTGTATGTATGTATGAAATTATAAAAGCTATACCAGAAATTAACCTTGTTAACCCACTGATCATAAGGACATCCACTGCTTTAGTATATTCTTAAGAATATAAAAATATGCAACTATTTCCTACAAATAAAACTACTAGTAACTGAACTTGCACTAGACCTTTGTTGCTAAGGAGTTTTAGATAACAGCACTATTATCAACCAGAAAGAGGATGTTATTCAGTTTCTTCCAGGCCAGATATTCCCACTTTTCATCAGTGTCAATTAGAAATTGTAAATACGAGTTGCCAATAATTACTCAGTATCTAACAGAAATACTTACTTTATTACTTGAAGAACTGGACTTAAAGGTCTACTGTCTCTAAGCCAAGATATAAAAGACCGTGTCCTTTCTGAAGAAAGCGCATCTACCTCAGGAAGCTGTGTCTGGTTGAAGGTAATTGAAAGAAGTCATCATCTTTTATTATCAAAACTATTTAAAGAAAAAAATAGATTCTGATAGTTGTAACATGACCCAGGCCACAATTTCTATTAAGAAATCACCAGCCACAAATTACATATACACATTTTTTCTTCAGCTTAAAGTACAAAAATTCAGTAATATCTGTTCTGTAGGAAGCAGTCCATCTTTAACTTAAACTGCCTTTTAAGTGCAAGAGATTTTTAGAAAGCAAGCTCATTTAAAAAGTAATCTTTTCAAAATTATGCTTTTACAATTTTCTTGCCATTTTCTTCCCCTGTCAATCAAGTTCCTACATTTTGCATTTTGCATCACTGAAAAGATGAACAAAACATGAAGAAGTGAAATCTGAATTGTAAGCAAATTTAAACACAAAGATTATACTGGACTATTTGGTTGGGGACTGAGTAGAAAAAAATAGAATTAAAAAACCTTGAGCCATTCACCAAGCTAAATATACAAGCTCTTAGGCCAGTATAACCTTTTAAGACAATTAATATGACATAGAAGAATTGATTACAGATTTAAAAGCAGTTTCGTTGCTACCTTTGTAGTCAATGAATGGAGGACATAATTTAGAAGCAAAGATAGCTTTTGTTTATGTTAGTTTTTTCTCCCATTTTCATTACAATAAATGCTATGGAACCACTCAAAAAAGTTATCATCCTTCCTTTAACCAAGTTCTTTCTGAAAATTCTGTCAACTAATACTTACCACCAGCTGATCAGAGGGGACAATTTTAAATTGCTAATACAAGCAAAATACAAAACTCTGAGCAAGCAGTTCAATTTTATAGTAGTCTTAAAGCTCACCACTCTTCACGTGTTCTTATAATTACCACTTGTTGCTTACCTTTCCCCCTCCTACTATGCAAGCTTTATAAGCAGAAAGTATCTTCCTATGTGTTTCTACAATGACCAACGTGGTTTTGGTACTATCTGAATATAACCATTGTGTTATGAACTTTTCTAGACCCTTTTCTTAAAAGGGTCCATCCTTACCCACTGCTTGTTGACATTTTGGAATCACTACCCACTGAAGAGGGGTCTTCTCTTCAATTGCTGCTCTGTTCAGGCACAAGACTATAAGTACAGGCCATAACATAAAAAACACTCGACCACAACACGCATCCAAGGGTTTTTGATGTTCTAATAGCTAAAAGCATTTCTTTTTAAGATTAACTCAAGGCTTGGAAGCTGAGCAAAACCTAACTCTTACCCTTTACTTAAAGGCCTATACGTCATACCATAGATTTGGTATCTTACACCAGCTTCAGAGAGCACAAGGCTTCTGAAAACCATGTTATCAATAAAATAATTCTAATCTTAACAATTAACGCATCTGACTAGATAATTTTTGTATTCATTCTATGAAATTCCATCCTATTCTTGTGAGCCCACAAGGATTTCCATAAAAATAATAAAAGTGGCCATGTCATCGAACAATTTTTTGGCATTCCATGAATGCCAAAACATACATGTCTACATTCTCTCCTTGAAAGCATTTCACAACTTCTATCTGCCTCCTATGAAGCTGGCAAGAGGTTAGAAGGTACCCAACTAAAAAAAACCCCTAATTCACAGTTACGTAATTAAAAACTGAAAATGCAGAAAAAATAAATTATAAATACAGAGTCCAACTGTAAGCACTATACAGCACAGCTCATTAAAACACCTACCATTTTCTGTGGTACTGATGCATAGTTTGGGTATCCAAGGACATCTTTTATGAAGTTGTTACTGCAGTTTTTTCCAATCCAAATGTAAAAAATCTGTAAGATGTCAGAATCAGTTTTAGTAAAGGCCTTGCATACATCTTAAAGAAAGAGACAAGTGGTGATGTAATTGGAATAATATCAGAATAATACCTTTCATGTAAATGAATCATGAGACCTCCAGCTGCAATTCATATATACATCTCCATATGCATTATTTGTACGCTTACTTATTAATACATTGGTAGCATTTGGAAAAAGATCATTATATGTAAAAAAAATACAGGTAGAATGCAAATACTGAAAGAATGAGGATGCAGGACACTTCTATATTGGAACAGTTAATGCAGTAACTTCCCATGTTACCTCCTAAAATGAAAAAGCTAAAATTTTATGAAGTCACACCACTGTGTCAGTTACTGCACACTGACTTCCCAATCTAAACAAGTCATAGTAAAGCATCAATTATCAAAACACACTATAGTAATTATTGCAGACATCTGGACACAGAAGCTAGTCTGACACTCACACTCAGCCCCTGAACTCATAGACTGCAAGAGTAGCATAATATTTTATTATATTATTTGAGTAGCATAATGTTTTATCCAATTAAGTATGTTTTAGTGTCATTTCTACTAATACCTTAAACTGTATCTACAGATTTTGTTCACTCCCCACAATTTCCTCACTCTTGCAACTCTTGCATCACACAGACCACAAATCATAAAACCACTTATATTTGTGTGTAACTGAGAAGGTTCCTGCATCAACGAGGAGTGCTTTGTTAAAGACTTTAATTGAATTTAATTTAATAACCATTAAGAGAAATTTTGGAAAATGGAAATCCATTATTTCCAGAAAAAAAACAACTTGATGTGAACTCTGTATATTCTGATCAGTCTAGCATGAAAAAATTTAACCTCTGAAGCGTTACTATGCAACCTCAAAGACAGTCCTCTGATCAAAATATGAAAGCCTTTCACTGGAACATAGATTACTGCCAGGTTATCTGGAATGCTGATTCGCTACACTGTTATTGTTGAGAGTTGACTGCTTTTAATAATTCAGCATGCACTGCTTTTTTTTTAGGGGGGAAAAAGGAATGTGTGAAACTGGTAACTTACTGAACCACAATCCATAAGAAAAGCTCCTTCTCTTGTCAACTTCTCTGCAGACAACTTCTGAAGAGGTGGCTGAGGAACAACTCTGTCATTTACATGTATTGTACTCTGTAACAAAAACCCCAGTACTCAATAACACTAGAATATAAATAAATACTATTTTTTAATTTGATCAGGTAAAATGAAACGGGAAAAAACACTGTTAATTTCTAGTAAAATTTTGAGGATTCTCATGTAACAAAATGCCATGTTAAACCTAAAATGACTGTGTACATCAAACAATTCTAGAATGTTACTTAACCTAAAGGCTACTTTATTACCTAAAAAAGAATAATGCAAGTTCATTTAAGTTGTGTATGTAACATTTCTCATGCTATAGATGCCAAACATTCAAAAGAATTCTAGTGTTGACACTTAAATTTTCTACAAACAACCTCCATAGATTTTTTTCATTGCATTCAGCTTCAATAGAAGTGTTGCAAGAGCAGAAAAACATCAAATTCTACTCCCTAAGGGTTCTCTATTTTACTGCATTCAAGTAACAGAAAGTTCCTTGATTTAACATCCTGCCTGAAGTGATACATGGGGTTTGTCCATAGAGCACTATGACTGATCTGATTAAACAATCTGGCTGTTAGCAATAACATCATTAAAAAATACCCCCCTCCTTCCTCCGAAGCAATTACAAACAAAAACAATACCCGCCCCCCTCAATATTTTCACATTAAAGCTGCTTCCCCCTCCAACACAAAAATAGGCCGAATATCTATTAAGAATCTGTGAAGCATTCT